>CM034532.1:59574527-59624411 GCA_020002185.1 Paraescarpia echinospica
CAGTGGAGGGAGTAGACAGTGGAGTGAGTGGACAGTGGGCAGTAGGTAGTAGACAGTAGAGTGAGTAGACAGTGGGCAGTAGGCAGTAGACAGTGGAGTGAGTAGACAGTGGGCAGTAGGTAGTAGGCAGTGGAGTGAGTAGACAGTGGGTAGTAGGTAGTAGACAGTGGAGTGAGTGTACAGTGGGCAGTAGGTAGTAGACAGCAGAGTGAGTAGACAGTGGGCAGTAGGCAGTAGACAGTGGAGTGAGTAGACAGTGGGCAGTAGGTAGTAGGCAGTGGAGTGAGTGGACAGTGGGCAGTAGGTAGTAGACAGTGGAGTGAGTAGACAGTGGGCAGTAGGTAGTAGGCAGTGGAGTGAGTAGACAGTGGGTAGTAGGTAGTAGACAATGGAGTAAGTGGACAGTGGGCAGTAGGTAGTAGACAGTGGAGTGAGTAGACAGTGGGCAGTAGGTAGTAGACAGTGGAGTGAGTAGACAGTGGGTAGTAGGTAGTAGACAGTGGAGTGAGTAGACAGTGGAGTGAGTGGACAGTGGGTAGTAGGTAGTAGACAGTAGAGTGAGTAGACTGGGAAGTAGACTGAGGACTGAGTAGACAGTGGGCAGTAGGTAGTAGACAGTGGAGTGAGTAGACAGTGGGCAGTAGGTAGTAGGCAGTGGAGTGAGTAGACAGTGGGTAGTAGGTAGTAGACAGTAGAGTGAGTAGACAGTGGGCAGTAGACAGTAGAGTGAGTAGACAGTGGACAGTGGGAAGTAGACAGTAGAGTGAGTAGACAGTGGGCAGTAGGCAGTAGACAGTGGAGTGAGTAGACAGTGGGTAGTAGGTAGTAGACAGTGGAGTGAGTGGACAGTGGACAGTAGGTAGTAGACAGTAGAGTGAGTAGACAGTGGGCAGTAGGCTGTAGACAGTGGAATGAGTAGACAGTGGGCAGTAGGTAGTAGACAGTGGAGTGAGTAGACAGTGGGCAGTAGGCAGTGGAGTGAGTGGGCAGTAGGTAGTAGACAGTGGAGTGAGTGGACAGTAGGTTGTAGACAGTGGAGTAAGTGGACAGCGGGTAGTAGGTAGTAGAGAGTGGAGTGAGTGGACAGTGGGCAGTAGGTAGTAGACAGTGGAGTGAGTAGACAGTAGGTAGTAGACAGTGGAGTGAGTAGACAGTGGGCAGTAGGTAGTAGACAGTGGAGTGAGTGGACAGTGGGCAGTAGGTAGTAGACAGTGGAGTGAGTAGACAGTGGGCAGTAGGTAGTAGACAGTGGAGTGAGTCGACAGTGGGCAGTAGGTAGTAGGCAGTGGAGTGAGTAGACAGTGGCCAGTAGGTAGTAGACAGTGGAATGAGTGATGTATGTCAGGGTAGTGTAGACAACTACCATCACTAGCTTGTGAGGATATCTGTCAGGGTAGTGTGTTCAACTACCATCAATAGCTTGTCAGGATGTCTGCCAGAGTAGTGTAGTCAACAACCATCACTAGCTTGTGAGAATGTATGTCAGGGTAGTGTAGTCAACTACCACCACTAGCTTGTGAGGATGTCTGTCAGGGTAGTGTAGTCTACTACCATCACTAGCTTGTGAGGATGTCTGTCAGGGTAGTGTATTCTACTACCATCACTAGCTTGTGAGGATGTCTGTCAGGGTATTGTAGTCAACTACCACCACTAGCTTATGAGGATGTCTGCCAGGGTAGTGTAGTCAACTACCACCACTAGCTTGTGAGGATGTCTGCCAGGGTAGTGTAGTCAACTACCACCACTAGCTTGTGGGGATGTCTGCCAGGGTAGTGTAGTCAACTACCACCACTAGCTTGTGAGGATGTCTGCCAGGATAGTGTAGTCAACTACCACCACTAGCTTGTGGGGATGTCTGCCAGGGTAGTGTAGTCAACTACCACCACTAGCTTGTGAGGATGTCTGCCAGGATAGTGTAGTCAACTACCACCACTAGCTTGTGAGGATGTATGTCAGGGTAGTGTAGTCAACTTACCACCACTAGCTTGTGAGGATGTCTGTCAGGGTAGTGTAGTCAACTACCACCACTAGCTTGTGAGGATGTCTGCCAGGGTAGTGTAGTCAACTACCACCACTAGCTTGTGAGGATGTCTGCAAAGGTAGTGTAGTCAACTACCACCACTATCTTGTGAGGATGTCTGTCAAGGTAGTGTAGGCAACTTACCACCACTAGCTTGTGTGGATGTCTGTTAGGGTAGTGTAGTCAACTTACCACCACTAGCTTGTGATGATGTCTGTCAGGGTAGTGTAGTCAACTAACACCACTAGCTTGTGTGGATGTCTGTCAGGGTAGTGTAATAGTTTGGTCGGTGGGATAGGCGTGTACCACGATCCATTGCTTCCTCTTCTTAAGAACGGAGACACGAGGCTGGTGTCGTCATCGAAGTCATCGGCGTCGTGGCTGATAGGTGGTGGTGGTGGTGGTGGTGGAGTGATTGGGCGAGGGGTGTCACTACGTGATATGGGAGCGACCGAGCATACCGCCTTTGCTGCTGCTGCTGCTGACAGGGCCGTTCTTGTAGGCAGTTGGATCTTCAGTACTCTATGAAATAAACCACAATACATGTACGCGTGCGTGCTTACAACACTTTTCAAAATAAGGCGCATGCGCACTTAACATATACTGCCTAGTCTACCGTTATTCTACAACATATCGCGCATGCGCACTTCATACTAATACCGTTATCTTACTCAATTACGCGCATGCATACTTAACACATCCGAGGCATTTGTTTTCGGAAAGCAGTTTGCGGTCACGCCAGTACATTCATCGTTAAATGTCTCTTTACATCGAATTTCTCTAATATCACTTTACCGCATAATTCCCTACCCCACACTGATCGTATACAACGTTTATTTTCATGCTTTCAACTTTTCGTTTATTGTTTTTAAAAATGCATTGTTCTCCGTTCACATTCCAATCGCGATAAGTCACGCGCAACAGATTTCAAAATTACGCGCATGCGCACTTAACACATACTGCCTAGTCTACCGAGGAATTTGTTTTAGGAAAAAAATTAGCGGTCACGTTAGTACATTCATCGAGAAATGTCTCTTTACATCGAATTTCTCTAATATCATTGCACCACACGTTTCCTGACCCCAAACTAATCGTGTACAACGTTTATTTTCATGCTTTTAACTTTTTGTTTATTGTTTTTGAAATTGCATTGTTCTCCGTTCACATTCCGATCACGATAAGCCGTAGTGTCATGCGCCGCCGCTGTTTGACGGCGCGCTCATTGCCCATTCACCATTTTCCAGTCAGACACTCGTGATCGTTTCTCAATGTCTCATCGGTTTGTCACAATGGACAACACAACATCTTCATCGTCTCATCGTACGCCAACACATCGGTAAGACTGCTTTTATGTATGCATGCATGTGTGCGTGCATGCGTGCATGCATGCATGCATGCGTGTGCGCGTTCATGCATTGTCACCCTTTGTTTAAACAGTTGTAAGCACGTAAGCCTGCTTTTACGCATGTCACAATGGATAAAACATCGTCTCCTCACACGTCAACACACTGCTTTTATGCATGCATGCATGTGCGCGTGCGTACATGCCACCCTTTGTTTAAACAGTTGTAAGCACGTAAGCCTGCTTCGTACATGTATTGTGGTTTATTTCATAGAGAGATCCAACTGCCTACACGTACGGCCGCCCTGTCAACAGCAGCAACAAAGCCAGTATGCACGGTCGCCCCAACATCACGGAGTGACCGCCCTCGCCATGCATGCATGCGTGCATGTATGCATGGTTCTCATTTTATTTTGGCGCCCCTTGTTTAAACACGCATACATGTATTGTGGTTTATTTAAGTAAGCCTGCTTTTATGCATGCATAGTTCTCATTTTATTTTGGCGCCCTTTGTTTAAACACTGTTTGTTTATTTTCATAGAGAGATCCGACTGCCTACAACCGCCCTGTCAACAGCAGCAGCGACAAAGCCCAATTCGACGACGAGCGCTGTAATAAGTGTCACCGTGATGAATATACAATGCACACAGCAGTCTATAATAAATACTCTCTCTACTACTCACGTTTCCACTCGTCTGTATCCACTGCATAAACACCCTACGTACAGTGCCACCAACCTATTCACTGAACGATAGTATATTTATGCATTGGTTTCGATTTAATCGTACTACTAGATTTATTTACTTATTTAAACGCACAACGCATTGGTTTCGTTTTGATCGCACCACTAGAACGCACAGCTCTAGCCAGCTATGCTGTCGTGCCGGGGCCAAAGTCCACTCCAACGGCAGCAGCGCTTATCGCAACGTCACTGCTGTAAACATAGGGTACAGTGGGGCATCCACATAGGGCTGACGGGGGGAGTCTGCACACAGTGGTTTTATCGTGGTTATATAGTTGCGTCATATAGTGCTTAGGTCAGCACACGCTTGACAATCTGCTTAGGTCAGCACGCGCTAGGTAACTGTCCTCACCGCTAGGTGTTTTATTGCGGTTATATAACCGCGTCATATAGTGCTTAGGTCAGCACGCACTAACGTTGATCGCTAGGGGACAATCTGCTTAGGTCAGCGCACTGTCCTCGCCGCTATATAGCCGCTCATTCAGGCTACTTTGAGAGGTACTTTGAGAGGTCTACTCTGCGGTAGGTCTACTCTGTGGTCCGTGCTTGTGTACATTCTACTCAGCAGGTACGACGTTGATCGCTAGGGGACAATCTGCTTAGGTCAGCACGCGCTAGGTACGACGTTGATCGCTAGGGGACAATCTGCTTAGGTCAGCACGCGCTAGGTACGACGTTGATCGCTAGAGCATAAACAAAGTAATCTCTACACTCACCGCTAGGAAAACTGCACATAGTCGCGTCATATATTGCTTATGTCAGCACTGCTGTAAACATAGGGTACAGTGGGACATTCACATAGGGCTGACGGGGGGAGTCTGCACATAGTGGTTTTATCGTGGTTATATAGTCGCGTCATATAGTGCTTAGGTCAGCACGCCCTAGGTACGGCGTTGGTCGCTAGGGAACAAACAAAATGGTCTCTACACTCACCGCTAGGTGGCAGCTCAAATGTACTTAGAGGGGGTAATCAAACACGTTTTTATAAGTAGGTTGCCGAAAACGTTTAGTGTCAAAATCGCTAGGGGACAATCTGCTTAGGTCAGCACGCACTAGGTACGGTGTTGATCGCTAGGGAACAATCTGCTTAGGTCAGCACGCGCTAGGTACGGCGTTGGTCGCTAGGGCACAAACAAAATGATATCTACACTCACCGCTAGGTGGCACCTGAAATGTACTTAGAGGGGGTAATCCATCAAACGTTTTTTATTAGTAAAGTTTTGCCCAAAGGTCACCAAAGGTGACAGGGTAATCAATCACGTTTTTATAAGTAGGTGCCCGAAAACGATTAGTGTCAAAAAAGCCTTTGATCTTTTTTAATAAGTAGGTGCCCGAAAACGATTAGGGGTCATGAAAACGTTTTTTATTAGTAAAGTTTTGCCTATAGGTCACCAAAGGTGGCGTGCACGGGGGCATTCAGGCCCTCTATACTAATTCTGTGACTCCTATTAAGACAATAACAGTCGCTCTCATAG
The DNA here is from genome assembly GCA_020002185.1 of Paraescarpia echinospica. Classification (NCBI taxonomy): domain Eukaryota; kingdom Metazoa; phylum Annelida; class Polychaeta; order Sabellida; family Siboglinidae; genus Paraescarpia; species Paraescarpia echinospica. The sequence goes on from CM034532.1 coordinate 59,580,107, forward strand.
GAGCCACAATAATAATTTGTTTCAACTCAATTTTACCGAAGGAAGTGCAAATGTAAATGTAAATGAGCAGGAAAAGAAAAGAAACCGAGATTACTTGATTACTTATATGCACGTATTGGAGTATTAATGGTATGTTAAAATAAACAAATACTAGTTGTCAATAGTACACATCAATATACTCGATATGTATGTGTATATGCACAAATACAATATCCATATGCTGATATATATATATATACAATACATATCCATACATATCACATACAATAAAGCAGTTTTAATGACTTTGATAACATGTATAGCATTTTAATATTGTACGCGTATCTACGTATTTTTCTAATAAATTGTTTTTTGCATAATTACCAAAACTTCTGAAGCTATGTGTTCCAATCTTCTCTGTGACTAACTTTGAGGTATTGTTAATGACTTGTGGCAAACTGTATCTAAGACATCTTTTGGCAAATTCATGTTTTGTTCTGAATGGGTGTAACTCTGTTTTTTCCTTGTGTTGTAATTGTGTACGCATTAAGTAAGTAAGCATTTATAATTATTTTCCAATTTAATAGGTAAGCAGGGAGGACATGATGTACATATTTATAATAAAACTTATGTTCATGTAATTTTAACATGTCATCAATTTTTAAGATATTCAATTTTTAGAAAAGTGGCTCAGAGTGTGAATTCTATTTACTTATAGATAAAATTCTCATAGCTTTCTTTTGTATTTTCAACATTCGACTACCTTGGTATCCCCACACCATAACAGAATGGTTTATATGTGATAAAAATAACGTATTATATAAGATAATTTTAATTTCTAGGGGAAAGACATATTTTAATCTGTTTAAGATGCCGACTGTTTTGGAACACTTGTTTGATACTTTTTCAATGTGTTTATTCCAATTTAAATTTGTATCTAAAGTAAGTCCTAAAAAATTTAATTCATCTACTCTTTCAATGTTTGTACCATTTATATTGAGCGTAAAGTTATCGACAGCTTTATATTGTATGTGAAAAAAATCATATATTTAGATTTGTTTCTGTTTAATGATAATTTATTAATGTTTAACCATTCAATTATTTTAAGGAGTTCATCATTTATTGCCGATTCGATATTTCTATTTGGGGAGTTACCTTGAAAATAATTGATGGTGCTAAATAAGGTGGTATCGTCGGCATACATAATAAAGTTAAACATTTCGCTAGCTTTAGGAAAATCATTAATGTATATTATGAATAATAGGGGACCAAGAATAGATCCTTGTGGTACACCAATTGTGATAGGTAGGATATTCAGAACTTTCATTTTGAAATTCGGTGTATTGTCTTCTATTGCTTAAGTAGCTATTAAATAGATTCAGGGTAGGACCCTGTAATCCATAATATCTTAGTTTAGTTAATAGTATCGAGGGATCAATTGTATCGAAGGCCTTACAGAGGTCAAGAAAAATACTGAAAGGAACATAATTTTTATCAATTTGTGTAATTATTCTATCTATTAGTTCAAGTGATGCATACTCGTTAGAGTGTTTTTTTCTAAAACCATATTGATTTTTAACAAATAGATCAGAATCATTAAAGTATGCTGTTAGTTGACTAGATATTATTTTCTCTATCACTTTTGAAATTGTTGGAAGAAGAGATATGGGTCTATAATTTTTAAAAACAGATGGGTCATCTTTCTTAAAAATAGGAATTACTTTAGCGAGTTTAAGTGTATCGGGAAATATACCAGTATTTATTACTTGATTTATTACCAGGGTTAATGGTTTGATGATGGAGGGTTCAATTATTTTCAAAAGTTTACAGGAAATACCGTCACAGCCACTACTGTTTTTATTGGGAAGGCTTTCAATGGTTTTCTTGACTATTTCTTCATCAACATTTAATAGACTGAAAACGGAATGGACATTATCATTTAAGTAGTAATTATAATCCTTATTACCATTGTAATGAATGTCTTGTGCTGTTGACTGACCTATACTTGTAAAAAAGTTGTTAAATTGGTTTGCAATAACAGTTTTATATGTTATAGTTAAGCCGTTACTTTTAAACAAAACAGTGTTGTTTGAATTGTTTTTGGAGATAAATTCATTCATGGTTTTCCATGTATTTCTGATGTCATCTTTATATCGGTTAAAGCGTGACTCAGAGTACATTTGTTTGGCAGTACGAATATTTTTCTTTATTATTGAGTTATATGTTTTTAGGTTAGTTTGAAAGACTTCGTACATAGGTAAATTTGGATTAGATATTTTTAATTTCTTATAAAGCGAGTCTCGATATTTGATTGATTTTAGAAGACCGTGTGTGATCCAGGTTGAATGCTTGTGTTTGTATTTATTATATTTCATGATTTTAACAGGCATATGCTTATTCTTAGCATGCATAATTTCTTCATGTATTATGTTATAATTTAAATTGGGGTCAGCCGTAGGAGATTTGTTTAGTTTGTTATACTTTGCATCCGAATTTATCTCAAGTTTAACATTATGCATAGCTGCCTTATTTTGTAGATTTACTCGAACACATTTTGGAGGAGGTTTAGATTTTACGTTGATATTCATGATTAGGAAGTAAGGTTGATGATCAGAAAGGGTATTAGTGAAGATTCCTGCAGTGCTATCTAATATTGATTTATTTAATTTACTGAAAAAGTTGTCTATCAGTGTTCCGTTAGTTCTGGTAAAGGTAATTTGTGGATAGAGACTGTATGCAATTATAGTATCAAAAAATTCACTATATATTTTGTTCTCGTTTATTTTAAGTAGATTGATGTTGAAATCGCCTGAAATTATTACAACTTTCTAGAGTAGCCATTGTTGTTGAAAATTCAGCTATGAAATCTATAATATTTAGATTTAATGACCTAGGCGGTTTGTATATGTTTCCAATAGTAAGTATTGTTGATAAGCTGCCTCCAGTTACTTGAATTACTAACCCCTCCCAATGTTCATACATGTTGATATTCTTAAGTACTTTATATTTATATTTATTATCTACGTAAATTATTAAACCCCCTTTGACACTACAATGTTTCCCCTGAGCAATTAGATCATATCCGTGTAAACTGAATTGAGATAAATCATCATTATTAGACTTCCATGTTTCTTGCAAACATATAATGCTAAATTTAAATTGTTTAGTATTTAGAAGCTCTACAAAAAGTTCAAGTTCATCAAATTTAGCAAGTGCTAACTTGTGAAACATATCGATGTCATAGTATGAAGAACAATGGATCAACTGAGGTTCATTTTGTTCAGTACTATTTTCATTTATATCTAGAAGATTTATTAAAAACAGTTTCGGATACCTCCCAAGTGGGAGAGAAATGTCACATCAGAAGTCATTGCTTAGGTTCGGACATAAAACAATAATATAGCCAGCCATTGTACGTATGTTAGGTATTTTACAAAAGAGTGAACTTATGTGTATTTATTTCCTGTACATATGTAAATGTTAAGAAATATTCCGTGTGTGACAGGGCAGATATTAGAGTAGTCAAGACTAGACTTAGAATAAATAAATATAAAAGATAAGAAAAAAACATGACAGATTGGGTGTTGGGTCATGAATATTAGGCGTAACGCCAGGGAAAGGGGTGAGCTATGTTATCAACAGTGACTGCATATAGATTAACAATTGTCAATCTAAAAATAATAATAGAAGATATATAATGTCTTGATTAGTCCAGTATCAAGATATCAAAAGTAATTAAGCATTGCTGACGTTATGAGGAGAGAAACGATTAGTTATAATACTAGTTATTTAAATGTCATTCATACAAAAAACCAAAAAAAACAAAAAAAAGGGCATGAATAGCCCATATATCATCAGATATATCAACAATACTGCAATAATGCTGTTAATTGCAGATGGTCATACAGCATAAGTATAAGATTATGTAATTATTATTTTTCAAAATATTAATTAGCATGTTGATAATAATTTTAACCGACAGAAGAACAGCAATACATAAAAATAGAATCACATAAAAAATAGAATCACACAATAATCTTGAATGTATTACAGATGCTCAAGTTATCAATGGTTTCATTGACAATAACGTACAACTGGAGATCATTTACAGATGTACAACTGGAAATCATTTACACATGTGATTTCTTTGATTGTATTGCTGAGGTCTTTGACCATAAGTTTGGCGTTGGCAGACCAGCAGTCGTTGCTCTTTTTTTGGTTTTTCAGTTTTCTGCATTCATAAGCCAACATTGACCTACGACTTGATAAATCTTCGTTAACGAAGCCCCGTGCATTGCTATTTCTTTTATAGGCTATATTTGGCGGAGATAGATCGTTGAAATTGGTGGTGTATCAAAGTTCATAAGCAAGTGGAATTACTGATTGATAAGTATTATTCTTGCCTTAATATCATTCATAAAGTAGCAGTAAACATATATTGAGTAGCAGTTGTGCTTAAAGTTAGTTAGATAAAGTATTTTAGGACACTTTAGTCTAGTGAGTGATAATAGGGTACGTTAGCTTACGGCTACGATAAGTTTTGTAAACAAGATTTAACAAACCTCGTTATGTGGTAGAATATATAGGTGATAAAGTAACAACCATAAACTATCTACATAAGATAATATCTGTGTAAGTCAGTACCTGCTAGACATTTTGATAAGGTAGCTTTGTTGTTAAAATTAAGCATTTGCGATAATCGGGCGAACTAAGTTTATGTAGCTAGTGTCTCTCTTATTCGCTAGGGCGCTGTATAACCTAAATAAATAAGGCAGTCTAGCGTACGCAATCTTACGAAAAGTGTAACATTTGTGCACAGAAAACAGTCTTCTTAAAGACTACATAGACAGTGAATAGTGTAAACACAGTTGACAAAACTATTTTAAATAGCTAATTAGATTATTATTATTAAATAAATTCTGATATGGCGCCTTGCAAGCGGCAAGTCAAGGCAAAGAGACACTTGGTGTGCGACGACTGCCACATTTGGGTGGATGGAGATGAGAATCAGCAAGGAGACAGATGGAATGGAGAGAGACGACAGGGATAAAGTTGGGAATACTGTGAAACTGAAGGAGCAGAGTAGTGGCAACAAGACCGAGGAAAGGAGACTGAGAGGAGGGAAGGTGATCGGAGGGGAAGAAAGTGGAGGATCGACGGCAGGAAATGTGACAGGTGTGAAGGTGGCAGGAGAGAAAGTGACCGTAGAGAAAGAGGTAGGAGGGAAAAAGAGACGGGAGAGGAGAGAAGGAAATGCAATGGGAGGAAAGATGACGGGAAGAAAGGAAGTGAGAGTACATGTGACAGAAGAGAAGTCGGGAGGGACGATGACAGGAAGAAAGGTGACAAGAGAAACAGCGTCAGGAAAGAATGGAACGGACGAGATTGTGACGGGAGAGCAGAAGACAGGGGAACAAGATTACAACCAGACCGATGCAAACCGTAGAAAGAGCTACACTGAGGCAGTGATTGAGGGGGCAATGAGGAAAGAGAGGGTGTTTATATGCGATTCGATTATGAGAAAGACAGATAAGACTCTAAGCGAGGGGGAGGACGTCGTTGTTTGTCTACCGGGGGCTAGGATAGAACATGTAACTGAAAGGGTAGAGAAGGTACTGGGGCATGGCAAGGGAGGGTCTATACTAGTACATGTAGGGACAAATAACGCAGAGAGGGAGGGAACAACTGGGATAGTTCAGAAGTACAGACAGTTAGTGAAGAAGTTAAAGAAGACAAGAGTAGAACAGATTATCCTCTCAGGAATTTTGCCAGTAATGGGAGGAAGGGGGCCGACATATAGAAACTGCAAGAGGATGGCGATCAACGCACTAGTTGAGCAGATGTGTAAAGAAGAGGGGGTGGGATTCGTAGATTTATGGGGATACTTTGTTGGGAGGGAAGATATGTACATGAGAGATGGCCTACATCTAAGTGGAAAGGGGGCAGCAGTTTTCTCAGAGAACTTGCTGCAATCTGTTGACAGTGGGACAGGCTGCATCTATTTAAACTAGATTCGCAGGGGGGATTCACAGAGAAGCCTGAAACTGGAGGCATAGATAAAGACAGCAGAAATAAATCGGCAAAGAACAGCCTGGAAAACTGTTCTGAATCAGGATATAAATGCATTTGTTTAAATGCAAGGAGCATAGTAAACAAAAGAAGTGAACTAAACATTATGGTAGAAGATATTGACCCTCACATAATAGGTATAACCGAATCGTGGGCCACCACTGATATATCAGATGCCGAATTGGGACTAACAGGATATGTAATGTTTAGGAAAGATAGAATAGGAAGAAAGGGAGGTGGAGTTATTTTATATATTAAAGAATCTATCCAGGCTTATGAAATAAAATTAGAAAGAGAAGCAGATTGCGAAGAAGCTGTTTGGTGTAACATAGTTACAGGAAACTCAACGTTAACAGTTGGGTTAGTTTATCGAAGTCCAAACATAAGCATAGAAGAGAATGAAAAAATACAAAACGCTATAAGGGAAGTAAGCAAACGGAACTGTATTATTATGGGGGACTTTAACCATGGGCATATACAATGGAAATCTCTACAGAGTATGGGGAGTGAGGACCACAAGTTTTTAGTTTTAGTACAAGATAGTTTCCTTTCTCAACATGTGCTAGAACCAACCAGGGGAGAGAATGTGTTAGACTTAGTTTTGTCCTCACAGAAAGAATTAGTTGACAATGTCAAGATATGTGAGCCACTGGGGAGTAGTGATCACAACCAGATACATTTTACCATCAAAGTAAAATCAGAAAGGAATAGTAAAAAGCAGTATAGGAGAAATTTCCACAAAGGAAGGTATAAGAACATGAGGAAATATTTAGCAAAGATAGACTGGAATAACACACTGAAAAATAAGACAGCAACAGAATGCTGGAATATATTAAAGAGTGAACGTTGTTGTCTGTCTATTGAAAATTAAGTGCATAGTCGATAAATTTGTACCTTTCAAAAAACAAGGGAAACGGTCTAAAAAGAAACACTTATCGAAAGAAGCCATTAGAAAAATTAAGTATAAACAAATGATGTGGAAGTCATATAGATGTACTGGAAATGATGAAGACTACAACATTTATAAAGAAGCACTTAATCAAGCTACAGCTGAAATTAGAAATTCAAAGAGAAGCTATGAAAAAAAATTAGCTAGTAATATAAAACATGACAGTAAGAGTTTTTATGCGTATATTCGAAGCAAACAGAAAGTTCAGGATAAGGTCGGTCCTCTAGAAGATAGTGCTGGAAATACAATATCAGAGGGATTCTTAATGGCAGAAGACCTGAATGAGTATTTTAGTTCAGTGTTTACCAGGGAAGATATTAGTTCACTGCCAGTACCAGAGGCTAAGTTCAAGGGGGCAGATTCAGACTATTTAGGACAGTTAGTTGTAACCTCGGAAATGGTAGCTAAGAAAATAAGGGCTATGAAGGATAATAAATCACCTGGAGTGGACAGGATTCCGCCCAAACTACTATTGGAAATTGTAGAACAAATTAGCGTACCGCTTGCAACAGTTTTCAATTTGTCATTAGAAGAGGGAGTGGTTCCTTTAGAATGGAAAGAGGCAAACATTATACCGTTATTTAAAAAAGGTTCGAGAAACAAGTCAGAGAACTATAGACCAGTGAGTTTAACATCAGTGATTTGCAAATTATTAGAAAGACTAATTAAAGATCACATGGTGGATTTTCTTGTTAAACATAACTTGATAAACCCATCTCAACATGGGTTTTTAAAAGCGAGGTCATGCTTAACAAATATGTTATGTTTTTTGGAAGACATCACTAGGTGGGTAGATGAGGGATCACCAGTAGATATCATCTATTTAGATTTTCAAAAAGCTTTCGACAAAGTACCACATCAAAGATTACTCCTTAAGCTAAAGGCCCATGGCATAGGAAATGGTATAATAAACTGGATAGAAAAATGGCTGAATGACAGAAGACAACGTGTAGTAGTTGATGGGGAGGCTTCAAACTGGAAATCGGTATTGAGTGGGGTACCACAGGGATCAGTACTAGGACCTATATTATTCTTAATATATATCAACGATTTGGACGATGATATAACAAGCAAGGTGTTAAAATTTGCGGATGATACAAAAGTGTTTAGAAGGATTAAAAGTGATGGAGACAGACAGCATTTACAAGATGATCTTGACAGGTTGATCAAATGGTCTGAAAAGTGGCAAATGCTGTTCAATTTTGGGAAATGTAAATGCCTCCACACAGGTCATGGGAATGAAGAGGTAAAATATAAAATGGGGGTACTGTTCTAAGTACTACTGTAAAAGAAAAGGACTTAGGGTTAACCATTAGTGCTGATATGAAGGTTTCAGAGCAGTGCGGAATTGCAGCGTCAAAGGGAAATCAAATCCTTGGATTAATTAGGCGAAATATAGCGTATAAGAAAAATTAATAGTACCGCTGTACAAAACAATAGTGAGGCCTCATTTAGAATATTGTATACAAGCATGGAGGCCATATCAAGAAGGACATAGATATGCTAGAAAGAGTACAGAGGAGAGCGACTAAAATGATACCAAATCTGAGGGATCTTAGTTACGAAATACGCCTAAAAGAATGTGGTTTAACAACACTAGAGACCAGGAGATTGAGAGGAGATCACATAGAAGTGTTTAAAATATTGAATGGTTATGAAAATATTGATAGAAACATTTTTTTCTCAGTTAAGAAAGATAGAAGGACCAGAGGACATGAAGCTACATTAGTAAAGGAGCAGTGTAGATTAGATATAAGAAAGTTCTCATTCTCACAAAGGACTGTAAATGAATGGAACTGATTATCTCCTGATTGTGTTGGTGCTAGTAGCGTGAATATGTTTAAAAATAAAATCGACACACACCTAAAAAAGGCGGGATACATGTAGATAAAAAGTATTGGACTCTCGATAAGCCAAAAGGCTTCCTTGTCCACCTGTCATCCAGAGTAATTTTCTGGATGGCAATCTTGTTAAATCTATTTCTTCTGTTGTAGTCTTTCAAGTTAAAGCGACTGCGGTAAACGTTATCACGCTTTCGCTCTGTCTTAAAGCGCACAATGATTCGACGGGACCCCGTGGCTCGTTTAGCGCCAAGGCGATGGCTTCGCTTTATGTCTTCTCTAGTTAGTGGCGGCGTAGTTTTCATCTTGTCATTGATAATCTCAAGCACTATGGTGTCAGTGTCCTCACCTTCGCTTCTTTCCGCGATGCCGTGGAAAGTTAAGTTTAGGCGACGAGTGTATTGTTCAAGTTTGTCAGCTGATTGTTCAAGCGTGTCGACCTTCGTTTCCAGCTCGGCAATTCGCGAGTCCTTTGCTCGTATTTCTTTTGTCAAATGTTCGATGCGACCGTTTAGAGTATCGAGTTTTTCCGCAATGCAATTTTCCGGATACAACGCACTTTTGAGTTTCGCCAATACGGCATCGTCACTCAGTAACTCGATTAGACGTAATGCGAGTGCCTCCGGATCGTCCGAACTGTTTCGACGTGTCTTTGGTGGCATGTTCGGCACTGTGGTGGATGTTGTGTAATCACAGGTGTAGCGATTGTTGTTGGGCCTCGGTAGTTGTTATGTAACCTTGGTCGGTTGTTATGTCTGGTCAAGAGCGACGTAGTCCTAGGGAAGCATTCATGGAGTAGACGATAACTGACCCGTTTCAGATTGCATCATTAAATATTTGGCAAATACAACGAAATGTCATTCTTCTTCTACGCAGTTAACTCACCTAACCTTTCCCATGCCCGGGATAGTTACCCTGCACACATCTCCGCGCCTAGGACGTGCGTGGTACGGTAAAAATCACGTAGAGATAGTGGACAGCTCTGCACGTGCACGTGTATGCGTTGCGCTTTTTCCTTTAGAACTGGAAGAGCTCATTAGCTTATCATTTGATGACACCATGAGTGCTCGTTTCAAACAAAGTGCTATTGGAAACACTGAGGTATTTTTGTGGTGCGGTAGTCTGGGTCTGTCATGGTGCAGCAATGATACCATTCAGTACCACCTTCCTGTGTGAGGCTGGCTATTCCGCCATGCCAGCACTGGAAATTAAATACAGGGCCAGGTTGACCATTGACGATGATATGCGTGTACGTTTATCATGGATATCCTCGCGCATTGACTGTGTTATTAGCAGGCACCAGCAGCACTGCGTGACTAGATCTGGTAGTTGGACCATCACAAGAATAGTACACAGTGATTGTATTATGTCTTTATTTTGAAAATGTTTTTGAAATACCAATTGATTTGTGTTATATTTAACAAGCATGTCGACATGGTAGTAATTTAATACGTAAAGCTTAAAGGCCTAACGATATTACATTAAACTGAGATCTACTCAGGTTGACGTATTGATATACTGAGACATTTATTGAACTTTCAATGATAATAATAAACACTACATGTTCAAGTGAAATAACTTTCGACAGTATTATAGTAAAAAACGCGGGGGATGCAATATCCTATGTTGGGGGTGGGGTCCCTGAAATTTTACATAGGACACAGGGGATCTTGTATGCGAAACAGTTTGAGAACACTAACATGCAGCAAGAAACGAAGCTTTGTGTGAAACTGTTGCAAGAGCTAGAGTAGCTTAGAGACATAACAGAAAAAACGAAGCGTTGACAAGGCGCAGATCCAGAGGCGTGGTTGCAAAAAAGCATTTGTTTTTAACAAAAAGTCATCTTTGTTAAATACCTCTTTATCGACCTAAAACAGATAAAGGTAAGTTGTGCTAGCGTGGTATCCATTCAGTGTGACTGCTCAGAGAGCTTTCCACTTTACCTCCCAGCAGACATGTACAATCGAACACTATCTCGATTTACCTGAGAAGCATTCAGCAATGCTTCATTTACTGCCTGAAGATTATTCATGCACACATATCCACCACTGCCTATAGCCAGTAACTCGTTCATAGAGGTAAGTGGACTGTGGAATTTGACAACGTGAGGTGGACGAAATTGTCCAAGTTTCGAAACGGCAGCATGAGGATTGGAATTCGGAATCTCTCGACCGAGAGTCCGACGTTCCAACGACTAATCGCAGGAAGATGTTGCGATATAAAATACAACGTCATGCAACGTTATACCTCCGACACATGGGAAAAACAGGACCTATTCTTGTTGAGAGGTCGTTTCACAAGATAGAATGGTTGATATTGCCGTTTCTGATGCACCATCATGTATGTTGAAGAAGAACAGTTCGAAATTGGGAAGGCATGCACCATACTATGGTGATTATATAATATATGTTTATGAGTTGTGGATGGTAACTCGCGCATGGTAGACCATGTTGTTGTTCTTAGTGGTAAAATGTGTGTGTAGTATGTGCTGCAAGTAAAACACTGGTTTGGTGATGATGACAACTAAGAGGTTGACATTGTTTATTGGCCGTAGTTAGTTATTCGTGAAACTTGTGTAAACATTGGGAGTGAAAAATGTTCTTTCCCAAAATAACGTTTTCCCTATATGATGTTGTAGTATAGATTTGAATGTGTACCAAAATGATAAGTAGAAGATAACTTATTGCCTGGTGTTTATTATATAAGATAATGAAATAGATCATTCACATTTTCTGTCGCGTTGTTCCACCCAGATTTGTTTTTCACCATATAAAAATTAATTAATTGTCTGGGTCTGTCTTACGCCTCACACATAACTCAGTATACCTCTCGTGGCAGATTCCACTCTAGCGGACAAACAATCCTGTATGACTGGTTCAGCAGCAAATGTGACAGACGCGACATAAACGTCTCTTTACTTGATTTGACTGTTGGGTTACATGGTCTCAATAATTTTCTTTATGCAAATTGCGATTACTTTAACATAGTAATACCTAACGATCTCACTACATGAATTTCAAAATGGCTACCATACATGTGATTATATAAACTTTAAAACACAATGTTGTGACGTGTCCTGTTTGTGGTAATTCTCAAGGATCTCATGTTTTACTTTCAAATGTTATTCCTCATGATCTGATGAGGTGGAATTACTAGGGGATCCACATCTATGAGGTTTGGTGGGTTTAAGTAAATAGCAGATGGGCGGACATCATCTGACTTTCTGGGCTACTTGAACATGGACTCTTAATTTGTAGAAAGCTAAACTTTATGTTTTTTTCTCCTGGTGGTTTTCAAAACAGTTTACTCCCTATCCACTTGTGTATGCTTGCAACAGACGCATTGAATACAATCACTAGACCTTGGAATCCTCACATTTGATCAGTTTAATGGCTTGAATTTCAGAAAGTTTTATAAGGTAGGTGAGATTTTCATCTTGAAATATTTTGTGGGGAAACCTTTCCTTTTCTAAACTTGGCAATCCCAGAGAGCATATTAAAGTTAATTGACCTATTTGTTTATAACTAGAAACTGCCAGGGTCTTAGCCAATTTTTGAAATATGTTTCTATTTCCTTTGATTACGAGTGCTTTATTTGGTGATATTTTCTGCCAATGTCCCTGCAAATAACCGCCCCTATAAATGCTGATATCAAACTACTTTGGTTTGTGGACTGTATCTTTTATCCATGATCCAACATTTCTTGTATGGTTTTCTGGACAGTTGTAGCACAAAAGAGTATTAACAGGAGTGGTTCTGCTCTGAATGTTCAGTGTAGTGGCAGACAGAATACCCGATTTCATTAATTTGTACGAATTAGACCCGTAGATGATTTGAGTACAATAATGCATGAATGGCATGAGTCAACATGGACAAAGAAACTATAAATTTGTTTGTTTTACGGGGGTAACTTGAATTGTCTGTGGAGCTATCTGCATTTCAAAACTACATTAACAAAACAACTTTGCAATGCACCCTAGTGTTAGAAGATTGCCAGCAAATTGTTGGAAAAATGACGATCTTTGGGACAGTAAACATTACAATGGTGGAACCTTTCCAGAAGTAGGCGTTAACGCCAAACATGGTAGGTAGATGAGATTATTTTTAATTCATGCAAACAGTGCCATTTTCTCTGCCCAAGAATAGGTTGGGTCTTACTGAGAAAAAATGCATTTAACTGTTTTTACATAGACCCCCGTTTCCATGGTAACAAAGAAAATGTCCGCCATTCACAACATCTATTAATGCTTTGCTACTCGCTAAATGCAAATCACTGATTAATGATTTTGTATCTGTGAATTATAAATGGGTCATGCTCAATGTAGCATATTGTTTTCATATTTTTCTCCTTCATACGTTTTTGGAAAATACTATGTGAAAGAGGCTACATAAAGGAACGGAATTGTTTCACAGGTTTCTCGAAATAAATTCTTTATTACTTATAATGTTTGTTAATTTTTTTTCTTCTAGAAATCAACTGAGGAAGGGTTCTGATTGTATTACAGCCCAAAACTGTTTTATCCCAAACAAAGAGTGAACATGGGATATTCATGTTAATAATTGAATGGGAAAGCTCAAAAGTTTAGAAAATGAAAGTGTTCCTTTTTTGTGACTTCACTCATATATATATATATATATAATACTGTGAGCATTCTAATGGCAGCAATAGTCACACCACTGTATATACCAGTATACCATGACGTGCGGGCTAGACAAGCAACACGATACTATAACAAATGACATTGTGCCACAATGGCATTACTCTAAACGAATATGTTATGGGCGAGCGTTAATTACATGAAAACTTCCCGGGCTATCACTGAACATCTATGTCTAAACAAATTGTCGTTCGGTGTCAGCGGAACGAAATTGTATGACCCTTGTCTTTTGTCATGTCTTTAGGTCACAATGACATTACTTCGAATGAAATTCTTAACGACGCTCAATAAATCTGGTGCGCGAATGCTTTCCGGGCTTCGTCGAATGTTGATGTCCACCCAGGTTGCCATTCAGTATCGGTGTCTGCGGAAGGTAAATCTATTCTTGACCCGTTTACTGTCATTTTGTCATGATGTTAGGTCACAGTGACACTATGTTGAATGGTTGCAAAGATGTTGTTCACCAGCTAACATATATTACACTTGACACTGACTTTAATATATACACTGTGGAGTGAGTAACACTAAACATTAAGCAGCTTTGATTTCTAATGATCCCACCTGACTTAACTACAGTGAAACATGCCGTAGCGGACACGTATTCAAACTGAAAATCTCTATGTCATGGTCATGTTTGAAAGTCACGAATGAGCAGTTTGCCGAAAATCTGGCAATACATGCAATCCCAACGATGTCTGTTATGCTAGATTTTATTGAATAAGCATACACACCAACACTTCATAATAATGTTGTATACTGCTGTAGTTTGCATAATTAACTTAGAAGCACTAATAATGTTATCCAGGCTTTTTAACAAATGTATGTAATCGCATCTGAATGCAAGCGCTATATATTTATAATTTATAAAATTGCAACTGTAAAGAACATTTTCTAGGATTGCATAATAATCTAAACGCGAAAATTATGGTATCGCTCTTAAGAAGAAGGCAGTATATCCAATATTAAACCGCACTGTAGATCAGCCAGGGCAGCGCTGCATTGGCTACAAAGCCCCAATCAATATGAATGGCACAGGTACCGAGACTCGATTTAGTTACTGAGTGCGGGGTAGCCGACGCGCCATTTTGCCCAGCAGTGGTGAGAAATAAGCGAAGCCCGGTGGATGGTGGATGGTCTCGTCTTCGGCGACCCAGATACAAAATCCGGCTTGGTAGTCTCAATGTGAGGACGATGGGGGGGTGTAAAACACTGGAAGTGGTAAACATGATGGACAGGAGGAATTTAGAGGTGTTGTGTGTACAAGAAACCAAATGGAAAGGAGACTGGGCGAGGGGCACTAGCAGGAGGGAATAAGATGCTTGTTACACACTGGATGAGATGGAAGGAATAACGGTGTAGACGTCATAGTAACAGAGAAGATCAGCAGAGACGTCGCGAGAGTAGAGATATGGCAAGAGAAAGATAATTATTGCATGGATGATTGTGCGAAAACAGCTGGTGTGCATTATGTCCATGTATGGATCTCAAACAGGAAGGACAGAGGCAGAGAAAGGGGCTTTCAGAGAAGAGCTAGAGAGAATGACGGGAGCGGTAGAAGCTCACGTAATGATGTCCGTAGCTGGTGATTTTAATGCACACATGGGTACAGTAGAGATAGTGGAAGAGGATTCGATCGGGAGATTCGGATGGGGTAAAAGAAACCGAGAGGGCCGGGACCTAGCAGGTTAGTGACGCGAAATGAGCTGGCGGTGGCCGAGTCGTTCTTCCAAAGGAGAGAAAGCCATAAAATCTCCAATAGGAGTGGCTACCATCAGACAGAGCTGGATCTGCTGGTAGTTAGAAGACAGCAAATGTGGCGGGGGGAGGACTGTAAGGTCATCGCTGGGAAACACGTGACGACACAACATAAACCAATCGTTTTCGTTGTGCGTATGCAGAAGAGAGGGGAGCCTAAAAGTGTGGGGTGAAAGGCCATTAAATGGTGGAAATGTCACGGGGACACAGCCAGTGCGTATAGATATAGAGTGGCATCAGAGTACGAGAAACTACGGCCAACAATAGGAAGAGCGGAAGAAAAAGGAATATACTTTATAGATGCTTTCATTGGAATAGCTGAGGAGCTGTGCGGCAGAACATCTGGTAACGGAGGAGCTTCATCGAACAGTAAAAACCAGACATGATGGACTAAACTAGTAGCGAAAGCAATTGGAGAAAAGAGAGAGGTATGGAAAAAGATAGAAGTGATCAAAGGGAATGGTGGACAACTGGATATAGCAATACAGCAACTGTTGTTATTCTCCTCTTGATTCCCTGACGTCAGGGGTGAGGCTATTCTCGATTCCGTTCTTCTATTTCGGTTTTCTTTTTTTTTCTTTTCTCTCACTTATCTTGAACTGCTCTCTCCACCAACTGTCTCAATTCCCCTCTATTGTTTGCTCTCGTTCTCTACTCCTCTCACAATCCTTCCAAGTCTCTCTTTACACAATCCTCCATCGCTGTCTAGATCTCCCTCGCCTCCTTCTCTTCTCCACTCTCCGGGCATCTGCTTTCTTTGCCAGCCGTTCTCCTCCTATTCTCTCCACATGCCCATCCCATTTCAGTCGACTCCTCACCAGCTTCTTCTTAAGGCTTTCTTTTATTCCAACTTCCATCAACCATCTCACTCCCGCAACACTTCTTACCCTCTCTTGTTGTTTCTCTGTCGGTGCCATCGTCTCTAGGCCATACTGGTATGCCGGGGTAACACATAAACAGAGCACCTTTCCTTTGAGTTTACTCGATATCCGCATGTTTCCCTTCACACCTTCAACTTTCCTCCAACCGCTTGCTCCTGCGTTTATCCTCCATTTCGGTGTCTGAGTTACCGTCCCCGCATATCGCTCCACCCAGGTATACAAAACTGTCTCTTTGTTTTAGTTTCTTCCCCTCCAGGTGTATTTCCAGCTCTTTGTTTTGCCCCACCCAAAACACCTCCGTCTTCTCCTAACTAATTTTCCGTCCATGTCTGCTGAACATATCCTTCTACAATATCAGTTGTTCTTGTAGATCTGCTTCCCAGTCCGTTACCACTGACAGATCGTCTGCATACAGATCGTCTGCATACTCCCCTGTCTCAGGCCAAGACGTAGGTACTATGTATAGGGCAGCAAAACAAAGAGCTGGAAATACACCTGGAGGGGAAGAAACTAAAACAAAGAGACAGTTTTATACATCTGTGTGTAGCGATATGTGGGGACGGTAACACAATGACACAGAAATTCGCAGGAGGATGAAGGCAGCGGCGAACTCTTGGAGGAAAATCGAAAGTGTAATGGGAGATATCGCGTATCGCGTAAACTCAAAGAAAAGGTGGTCTGCTCATGTGTTACCCCGGCGTAGCACTGACAGAGAATCAAAAATAGAGGGTGCAGGTTTGTGAAAAGAACTGGGTAAGAAGAATTGCGGGAGTAAGAAGAAGCGCTAAGCGAAGAATGGAGGAGCAGAGGTAGAAGGTTGGAGAAAAAGAAAGCCTTAAGAAGAAGCTGATGAGGAGTCGACTGAAGTAGACTGGTCTTGTGGAAAGAAAGGGAGGAGAACGGCTGGCAAAGAAAGCACATGCCCAGAGAATGGACGGGAAAAGGAGGCGAGGAAGACCTGGAGTGCTAAGGGAGGACTGTGTAAAGAGAGACTTGGAAGGACTGGGAGAGGAGTACGAGAGCGAATAATAGACGGGAATGAGACATTTGGTGGAGAGAGCAATGCAAGACCAGTGAGGGGAAAGAAGAAGAAAAAGATCACTGAAATCGAGGAACGCAATCTATGCCAGCCTCACCCCTGGCGACAGGGAATCAAGAGGAGAACAACAACTCAAATGCAAAGGGTTGTTTATGCATAGCAAATGCATCTGAATACATTTCAAATTAGTTTCAACCTAGATACCGACATGACATCATAGTCACTCTCAAATGTAAATGCATTCTACGCAATAATTACGAACGAAGGGATTTTGCTATTTTTCTGTTCATCAGGCGGTACGGTGAGCACGCTGTTTTACGTCTGACTTACCCAATACCCCTTACCTCGTGTCTGTTTATTAAAGGTTTTTTTCGGATTTAGATAATTTCCTTACTCTATCGCGCTTTCTTATTGTTACTGTTGCCCCCCCCCTTTCAATAACACGATTATTTTTTTAAACGAAGTATCTGCCGATAAAATATGATACTCTTGTTGCTGCTAACTTATAGACCACAGGAAGTGTTGGTCGCAACCTCTGTCTTGTGAGCCCCAAGCCTTACAAGTACCAAATGTTTCCCTGTGTTGCTAATGTAGACCCTCAGTTTGATTACAACTATTGCATGGGATCTGATATAGACAGGATGTCGTTTCGCTTTATCCACTTTTTCCCGTGGATGCCCGATATCTAGACGTGGGCAGACATTTGACCGAATAATATGATGTTTTAGTGTGCTCTGTACCAGGGCTGTGCCGAAGTACTTTGTACTGTACTTAAGTACAAGTAATTTTCGTTGACAAAGTACATAAGGTTTTAGTAAAGTACTTAAGGACAGACCGTAAAAGTAAAAGTATAAGTAATTTTTGTGGATCCATTTGTATAACGGAATAGGGAGTCGGAACTGGGTTATAAAATAAGTTATCAAATACTGAGACTTTAAAAAAAATAGTGCATCCATGATTGTGTTTCTTATATATTTCATAACAAAAGTATATTTGAGTGCATACACTGACAACTGATACCTATTTTCTGTTACAAATTGAAATTGTCTTCAAGATGTGCGCACTTGACTGCTCTCTGGTGCACATGTACCTCACAGAAGCGTACTGATGTATGACCTTCAGCATCAATGTTTCAATGCACCTATTGTCTTGTCACTGGATTTCTAGAGACGCCCAGACACCCGTAGGGGCCCTACACTGGTAGCGTCTTGTTCATACACATTGTCTCGATGGTGGTGCATTGGTGACACGTGACACTACCGCATGTTCTTCGGTCATGGTAGAAACCACTTAATTAGTAAAAACTAAAAGGAATTGATATGGTGCGATGTCGTATCGACTACATGTCCTAGAAGATATGTCTTTAACTGTGCATAGTCCACATTTGTTCTGAGAGGGTTGTGTGTGCTGTGGATGTTTTGATATTTGGTTAATCTTGGAGACACTGTAAGGGTATCTTCATCGAGATGCCGAGGTTCATTCTCTTTATGGCGTCGCTGTACAAATGCACACCGTCTTTGGCTACAGCAGAAATCCAATGGTCACGGAAATGAGTTTACGTTCACTGTATTGCAATGGGGATATTTGCAGTACATGTTCGTTGTTTTTGTGCTGGGTGTAAGCTAGTAATTAAATTGCTAATTTCCAAAAATTAAATTAACACCCTTAACAGTTTAGCATGTGTCACCGGTTATGTCTGTGTCCTGCCAGTTAATTAATATTTAATGTACCTCTGAATTTCCGCGCACATACTCTTGCGTACACTTAATGAACAAATGAACGATGTAGAAACCCTTTTTTTAATTCCGATGTTTTCTTTCGCTATACTTCTCATGGTCGTACGAAAAAATAAAGAGATAACGATTATGAAAAATTAAAATAAAGTGTGTTTGTGTGTGTGTCTTTGGGCGTGCGTGCGGTTTTGCATGTATAATACGATGCATGCATTGTATTATGACAAAATTGCACATATCAACAGTTAGTTTACTTAACACGTGCGAGCATCGCCTTTATTAACTTTTTCTACAAATCAAATGTGTAATTTCTACAAAGACATGTGCAGGGGTGCAGGCCGCTGTCCCAGTTATTATTGTTATGCCTTTCTACGCTACCAAAATGCACTGTCAGTGAGTTTTAATTAGATACATGCAACACGGATAGCTTGAACACACAGCTTACAATAGCCGCCGCAAAGTTAACACAACCTATATCCCAATTCTTGTACAATCACAGTGTATATATACACAATAGTGTTAAATCATCTTGGTCTACAAGCAGTATCATTATTTTCTGTTATACATGTTTTCGTTTGCATGTCCTATTGTTAATTCGACTAACTCTCTACGGTATTGTTACTGAACCATAATTAAAAACTCGGATTGATTACCTTAGTAGCGGTCAACTGGCTCCACTCAAATATTAGTCATTAGAAGATTGCAACTATTTATCATATGACATTACGTAACAACTGATCATAGCTCGACCTCTGCAACATGCATAACAAAATACTGCAATCATTACGCAGGGCAAGGGAGTGGGGTGATTTGGTAGTCTCCACGTTCAGTAGTGAACATGCATTAATATATGGGCGAGAGAAACACACATTAATACAATCCGAGACTAGCGGCCATTTTGGATCGGAAACATCGCAAGTCACTCACTACACCAATTGGTAGGGTGTTGAACCATTGCTAACAAATGAAACCATACCTACGAATGATGTCAAACAACAAGACAGTGAACAGTCAAGTAAGACGTTCGATGGGTACCTTTACATAGGTATTTTACCTTTGGAACTAGCATTTTGTACCGGTAGGCCCTACAGTTTGTGACAATCGATACAATTTGCACACTTTCGGAGAAAAAAATACAATTCATGTACAGACAAATAATTAATCCATTGCAAGTTATAGTAGTGCCTGTGTAAAAAAATACATAATTGTCGTTATAAAAACAAAGCGTTGCAAATTGAACCACTGCAAAATAAACATTGTGTACCGGCATTGGTTAGAGAATTTACATGTTCACGCAAATTGTGGACATATATTTGTTGACATCAGCCGACATAAATGCTGTTAGACTAACACAATTTAATGAGTATCTACGGCGAATGTTGAACATCGATAGGACTGTCACTATTGTGGGCACGCATATGCCTACGTAAATTACCATTCTTTACAAACTTGGCTCCACACTTATCACATGTGTAAGGTTTCTCCACAATGTGATTGCGGTTCACATGCATGACTAAATTACGATGCTGGTGAAACAGAACCCCACAAAATGTACACTGATGGGACTTCTCCTCGGCGTGCGTTCGCATGTGAATCTTTAAATCACCAATCGTGCCAAAAACATCCCCACAATAGCTACAACTCTTGTCCTTCTGGCCACTGGCGTGAGAGCGTACGTGCCTCATCAGCTGACTGCTGACGGCAAACGTCGCATCACAGGTGTCACATTCGTAAGGCCGATCTGCACTGTGGGTGCGCAGGTGATTCTTTAAACTATTAATATGCGAATAGTGTGCTCCACACGTGTCACACGTGTGTAATTTCTCACTGACATTAGAATGAATTCTGCGATGCACTACTAAATACCTAGCACGTGCAAACTGTGCTCCACAAGTATCACATTTGTACGGTTTCTCCGTAGTGTGGACGTGCTTGTGACTCTGTAGAGAACAGCGCAACGCGAACTTCGCCCCGCATGTGTCACACGTGTAGCGTTTCTCGCCCGTGTGGGTCAGCTCGTGTGTACGTAAGTGAGGCGACTGGATGAATCGTTTCCCGCACGTCTCACATTTATACGGCTTCTCCCCGGTGTGAATCTTCAAATGTGTCTTCAGGTGATGACTTCGACTAAACTGTGCACCACATGTGTCACATCTGTAGGGTTTCTCTCCGGTATGAACGAGCGTATGTCTCATTAAAGACGTCCGCTGGTTAAATGCTAAACCACATGTGTGACATTTGTAGTTTCTCTCGTCATTGTGAATCAGCATGTGCGTCCTCAGATGAGAACTCTGTGTAAACCGTAACTCACAGATTTCACACCTGAAGGGTTTAACCCCTGTGTGAGTGCGTTTGTGGGTTTGCAAATGGACTTTTTGTCTGAACTTTGCTCCACACGTTTCACATTTGTAAGGTTTCTCTCCGGTATGTATGAGAATGTGCATCTTTCGTGCTTTAATGTGTGCAAACTGTGCTCCGCATATTTCACATTTGTGGGGTTTCTCACCGGTGTGAGTAATCTGGTGCGATTTTAAAGTGCTCAAAGAGGCAAACTTTGCGTCACACTTGTCGCATGTGTACGGTCTTTCCCCGGTGTGAGTGCGGATATGTATCTTTAATCCATCACGCGTCATAAATTTTTTCCCACAAGTGTCGCATTTGTATGGTTTCTCGCCAGTGTGTGTGCGCATATGAACATTCACACTCCCTTTCGTTGTGAACTTCATACCACAAGTGGAACAATCGTAGGGTTTCTCCCCAGTGTGAATTCGCATATGAACCTTTAAGTCCTTTCTAAGTGTAAATGCGGCTCCACATGTAACACAGTTGTGGTGTTTCAAACTGAGACCACTTTGTCGAATCATATTGAACAATGCCTATAAATAATGTGTCACAATTGTTTCCAATGTAGGTGTCCTTATTTCAGACAAACTGTGACCAGCGTATAGCACATTAGTCCAATAGGTAATCTAAACTGTCTTTGTTTGCTCAAAGCTGTCACACTTGTTAGGTGTCTCTGTGTGTTTCTGTGGACTTGTTCGTGATATGTCGTTCACATTGGTACCTGATATCCGTGTTCAACTGTTCACGTCTCCTGGCCTCGACAAATGCACGCATACCGACGGTAGCCCACTGCTGGTGTCAGAACTGCGCCAATATCACCTCTGAAACACAACACGGTATATTATTTACTGCTTTGGGTCATAAATGATGTACGCTATTAAATTACTGTTATTGCTCAAATATGACATCAATTAATATGTGGCTATATAACCAGATGGACAGCGTCTGCAAAAACTTACAATGTATACGTAAATTGTGTAAGCAATGCTCTAAAATATGTTCAAGGAATAGGCTCCCAAAATCGCACCCTCTATATTTGCTTGTTTTTAGGTGCCTCTAACAGGATAAGTTTACAAGATATATATCGTAATCATGCTATATTCACATAGTACATACTGGTACATTACCTATGCAAAATTCAAGAATGACACGGACAAGAACACAGGGTGTACGAAGTGCATGAGACTGAAACATGAACTTCTGTAGCCTGTATTGCATCGTAGTCCTCTAATGTACAATGTCCAAACTAAATGTTAAGTTTTCTTTGCAAAAATGCTCCAGTATATTTTGCCACTTTGCCTCTACAACTTTGTGGAATAATTGTCCAAATTTTCATAACGATTTTGCTCCCAAAATGACTCCCTTTAATGATCTTATAGAGAATGTTGTCCTGTGTGCATCGGAAATTACCCTTTTCTATAGAATGTTTTCCTTCTTCCAACGGAAAGTATATTCGCGCCTACGTGCTGTCAGATATTTGTTCTTTTAAACTAATGGTGTTTACCGTTTTGAGACATGCTTCCACACATTTTATTTTAAGAATGGTCCTTTTAGGACATTATTAAATTCCATTTGTGTAATGCATCTGGTCCATTTCCATAAGAACTCTGATCCCAAATAGTTCGAAAAAGCGGGACCTTCCTCTCAATAATTGACATTTACAAAAACATTAGCGCGTTTACCATTGAAAGTACCCTTTCGGAACGTACTTCTTCATGAAAAATGTTCTCATTGTAAGTTTCTTAAATTCCACTAAAATCAATATGAAGAGTACAATAAACTAAAATCTTATGATATGGCTGAATGGGTACAGGATTTGGTGACAAGTTGGCAGGATTGAGAGCAAGTGAAAGAGCTTGGGAAATGCCTCCCCGGACTTTGTAAATATATAAAAACGGTTGATCATTGGTTCAAATTAATGGGACTTCTAAGAACATTTAAAGAAACTTCGGTGTTTGATAAAAAATGATTCTTGACATTGGATTTTAAAAGTAACTGAAAATAACTGATGTGACAATGAATGAATCTACTTAAAACTTGTTATGAAAATTAATGATATGACTCGTTTGTACCAGGCCTGGGGTAATAGTAATGGTATTATGTAATAGTAATAGTAACGATTACAAATATTGAAGTAATAGTAATCGTAAGAGGTTTAACAAGAACTCAATGTAATAGTAATGGGAAGCCATGAAATAGTAATTGACATATTATTTTTATATTACTATTGAACATTTAAACCGAATTTCAACTACATAACAATTCGATTTGATTACATTGAAGATTCCATTAGTTTCTCCAGGTTTTATGGTTGTTCCCCCTTGTCAACTTCAGAATGGCCCTGGTGAAGTTTTATCCCAGATTTTTATGAGCATTTACATAGTAAGAGACACTGGGATAGTGTGATTGCTGTGTTGACTAAAGGGATTAAACTGGACTTTCACTGCTTTAAAGGCAGTTGTTCTGCCAAGTGCCAAGTAACCAACTACCCTTTTCAAGTAAGCCTATGGGTTCAGTGACTGCCCACAATTCAGCTTAAACTACAGTGGGTTTAAAAAAAACATCCTGATGTATTTGTTCTTGAGCCAATAATTAAATGTTCACCAAGCACCAAGCAGCGGTAGAGCAATGTGGTTTAATCAGACTGTACTATACTCAACCTGTGTTGCATTGACTATTGCTTCTGTCTTTCATTCTACTATTGTATTTAATTATAAAATGGAAGATATATGTTTTATTCTTAGTCAATGCAGTTAGTAGATTGTACTAAATGTGGTATATACTATATAGATATATTTTGTTGTAAATATTTATGATTTTTTTATACTTTATAATACTGCCCTTATGATGATGAAATGAAAATACTTGACATTATCAAATATTATTTCAAATACTTTGGGCATGGGCATCAGTAAATGCCAAGATTTTGTATTCACCTGTCTTGTTTAACTTCTTGAACTGTGAGTCAAACAATTGTACTTATAGTATTTATGCATTCAGTGCATTATACCATAAAACATTCCGATGAAAAATGTAATAGTAATTGCTTCAAATGTAATAGTAATAGGAAGAATGCAGCATGTAATCGTAATAGTAACAGGAAGGAAACAAAGTAATAGTAATATATTACACTGCAAAGTAATTTACCCCAGACCTGGTTTGTACGGCATTAACATTTATGTTAAGCCACAATGATTGAGAATATTAGTTCAGACTTAAAACACCTGCCGGAATTTATCCACAATTGACTAGGACTAGCGCGCCTCCTAGTGATTATCATTATGGGTTTGAACATCGTGGATATGGTCGCGACCACACTTCTATTATCGTCCACCGTATTCATTAGTGCTTGAACACAAGTTAAACTGAACGTCAACCACGGTTCATTGGTTCCCGGTTAATCGGCGATGTAACAGATGTACTACCTTGTGCATACAAGAACTTCGTTTACTGCAATATAGGAGAAATATAGCAAAACACTGTTGTTAGTTACGACTAAACGTTTACAAAAAAATCATAGCCGAGCCAAAGACCAGTGACGGATGACCGAAAGGCACCGAAAGGCACCGAAAGGCACAAATTTATTACCGAAAAGAGTCGGTCTTTGCAGAAATGCGCTGACAAACCACAGAAAATAAATGTCAGTATAATCGATATATAATCGTATGTTAAGATTGTCCTTATAGACGGTGCTATATCGGGCGCAAAACTTTCAGGGGTTAATCTGCGACCATTAAGAAGAAAAGTAACACCACTACTTTTTTGTATTCACTTTTGCTTAAGGGTTCTTACCATCCTCGCAAGCCAGGGCTGTTTGCCATACAAACCTAGCCCTGGCAGATCTCCTACGCGAAGTGCGGAAGTTAGGTGAGTCAAACTAATAATTAACTTCGCCTGTCGCAACTGTGAGAACAGCGTAAATACCCGCCCCAATTTGAAGACCAATAAACGACTTCTGGGAATACCAATATAATAGCCCGTTCGCCCATTAGCACGAGCAGTTGGACGGTATTGTGTATTCGAATAATTGCCTCTACTTCCTAAACATTGCATGTAACACGAGCCACAGTTGGTTGAAATACGTTTTACTATGACCACCTGACCTGCATGCCGTCAACCACTAATACAGTGAGCGATTTCATAGCTTAAATTCAGTTTCGTAAAGCGATCAGCCAGGGAGTACTGCTGGCTGGCACAGACGTAATCAGCAGCAACGACCCCTGGCGCGCGAGAATTGTTCTGACCGGTTCAATCGTTCCTACGCTGTGTTCTAAAGACGGACGTAAATCGGTATTAATCGTCCATAACTGTACGCGTATGTTCTGCGATTAGCCGCCGATCGGTTAAACACGTTTTATCTAACTAGTGTCAATGCAAATTGCATACTTCGTTGCATAGATCAAATAAAATCTGCCCTGTTATCACGTAGAACAGTTTACACATATGCTATTTTGACGCGTTAATACGGGAATTGTTCAATAGTCAATATGGTTATATCGAACATAGTCGCGTAAATATCTCTTTATCTATGTATTATACCTACGTAATTAGTGGACATTGAAAAAGAATGTAATAATATTAATAATAATTCGTGAAAATGATGATCAAATTTGATGCATAATTTTTGTAGTATTGAATTTGCACAAAACTTAACTATGAAATCTGAACTCACTTCGACTTCGGGCTGGATTAAGAAGGCCATCTGGATCCGTAATACAACACCAACGATGAACAGAGACCAGGGGCATACCGACTGATTCATGTGTGGGTCAGCCTGCTCGCCACGCCAACTGGCAAACAGAGGAAAAACAGTTCCTGTTGAAAAACGGTAAGTTCTTATGCTGTATCCAGTCCTCTGGACTGCTCAAAGCGCTTTACACTTTACTCCCTAGCAGACGTGTTCAATCGAAGACAGCTGACGTCGAAAGTGAGTTTGAATTTATAGTTGTGCATTAAGAAATGTAAATACAAAAATATAATAAAATAAATTGTCAGAGCTCATTACCACTTTGTGGATCGATATGTTGTGTACCTAAATAATTTACGTATACCAATAAAACTAAATTGATATAATTTGTAACGTACAATAATACGCAACTGATAGATAATGTAGATAATGTAGATAATACATCAAAGCCTGATAAAAACAGATAATACTACATATAATTATACGAATAAATTCCATCTCAATATAATAAACAATGTAAAAAGTAAAGGTAAGATCTTATATAGCGCAGTATCCAGTCCTCAGGACTGCTCAAGGCGCTTTACACTTTACTTCCTGGCAGACCTGTTCAATCGAACACCATCTCGACTTCTCTGGGAAGCATTCAGCCACGCTGCAATTAATGAGTATAGTTGGATATAGATACATACACACGCACGCACGCACGCACACACGCACGCACGCACACACACATACACACACGCGCACACACACACACGCACGCACGCACACATACAAATTACAAATAGAAAGATAAATCTTTAAAGATTCCCTAAAACTTGTCAGTTTCCTAGAAGAACGTTAAAAAAACAAAACATTCAGTGTTAGGTACTCGTATAATGTTGTCGTGTTAAGATGTACCTGGTGTTCAGTGTTACGGTACTCGTGTAATGTTGTCATGTTAAGATGTACCTGATGTTCAGTGTTACGGTACTCGCATAATGATGTCATGTTAAGATGTACCTGATGTTCAGACTTACGGTACTCGTATAATGCATTATTAAATAAATTGTTAGTTTATTATGAAGATGTTTTTTTTTTTCTTTTTTTTCTTTTTCTTTTACACGAATCATAGATTTCATTGCATATATGACATGAATAAGGAACACAAGCAATGTGTTGCTTCGTTCCATTTGATACGTAATGTATACATGTTTCATGTTACTGCTACATCTGTGATATACTTAACATTATGTATCAATAAAGATTATTATTATTATTATATTATTATTATTAAAACGTGTGTCTTCTGGCAGTGGATGGGCTTAGCGTAGACGCCCATCATATGGACCAAGTATGTTGGTGCCAAATCAGGGACACATCTACACACTAAAAGCCGGGAATAACTGTCACTTTCGCCCGACCAGCCCAGAACACACCAGACTCCCTCCGTCTGCAGTGTATCCAGTACACCGACTGACACCGACTGCGCTATATTCTAATCCGGCGTTACGTCATAATCACGAAAACATTGGATGCATCCGATCGACACCAACTGTCATGCTGCCAGTTGTTGCTGTAATAAAGCTTCCTGACATCCGTCGAAATAAACGGTGCCTCGCCCCAGCCCAACCGTCTGCGGAGGCAGATGACCAACACACATTGCACACCACGCTGACAACAATTGCACCTGGGCGAAAACCCCTTCTCGGAGCATGCACGACGTATCATCAGCGATGATGCCGGTAAGAGCAGAACTGTGTGCTCACGCGAGGCTCGGACAAGAAGGTGGGACGCCACGCCATGTAGACTTACGGAATTAATTCCAGTCCCATCAATAAAACCAGTCGCACAGGATCTTAGCCGACACTCACTGGTGTGTCTCAACCGCATAAGAACACGCTTTGGATTCAGACACAACATGAACCAGACTGGGCTGGCATCTTTACGCGAATATGACATCACCCCGGCTTCCAATAGAGCGTAGTCGGTATAGTGGATACACTGTAGTCGATGAGAGTCTGGTCTGGTCTGGTCCGGCGAAAATTGCCAGTGTATCCGCACCTTAACACCAACATCTTGAAAGTGACACAACTCGTAAGTGGTAGCCAAAGCAACCCATTAACAGAGGTGCTATGCGCTCACGAGTCCTTACTGACACATGTTACTGCTCGTTTGTATTGTTGTATACTCGGTGTCTGAGATGGCGGTAGGTTAAGCATGGGTGAGTTTCAGTACTCCAGACAATAGGTGACTAGTGCGTGTAAGGTTTTACCGAGAGTACTATACGTTGGTAGTTACGTGTAGCTCACATGGCAACTGCGTGATGTTGGTCCATAGAAACCAACATTTCACATAGATCTATAGTCTACTGGTGAATTGGAGTAATCAACAGTGACCATCAAGCTGCGCATAAGTTGTGATGATGTTTTGATAAACTTAGTTTCGCATCATTTAGCGTCAGCAGAATTGGCCGTATACCAAATGAAAACCTCATAAAATGTAGCTTTCAAGGATGACTTTAAGGAGACAGAAAACGAGGCAGGCCAACGAAGAGGTGGAGCGACCAAGTTAGATAAGACACTAGACTCACGCTTTTAACAGCAGGGCTGTGTGCTCTAGACAGGACGAAATGGAGAGGTGTGATAATTCACATCCAGGATGATAACGAGGGTTCGAATTTAAGTCATGTAAGCTTCAGCATGCGAAGCATCACCCACTGTCTGATCTCCCAAATACAATCGATGAGTCACCCCGTTGTTTGGTGGTTGTCCAAAAACTACGTCACGAAAAAGGAGGTGGGGGCTTCTGAATAATTGTTACAAGTGGAGGGGTATTTGGGTAAGAGTTACGTAATCATTAAAGGGAAATACATGCCACAGGACACTCAGATTCGTGCTGTAAACCGTGTCTACGTGTATGCTTATACACATACAAAATGGCATGCAATATGCGTAGTAATTAATAAACTTGGTCCATGGGCCTATTATGTCACATGTGGTGAAGTATTATTTACACATTTTTACACCGATTATTGGAATACAGTTACGTACAATAATTTTTTTGTTTGTTAAATGTGTACATACATATGACGTACCTCAGACACCGTCTCTTCAACACACACAACGCATGCACACACGTGGCATTTCATTATATTACACAACATTAAATTATAGTGATACTGACTTTGATAGTTCCGTAACCGCATGGACAAAATCACGTCAAGAATGCCCTTTAAATGGACCCAGTTGTGTTTCTGATTATCTGCAGATAAATGCAGGATTTCTTCAAGGAAACTCACTCGCTCCAGGCGTATTCATCCTTGTCTTTGACAGTGCCTTATGTGACACATGTTACGTGTAGTTCTTGTCTTGGACAGTGCTTTACCTAACGTGTTACACATGTTTTACGTGTAGTCCTTGAAACATTACAAATGTCTAACCAGTACGACGATTTTACATATTTTTATTTTACAAGTCATTGTTCATACCTGTTATCTGGATATTTTCTACTTAGTAATCTGCCTTCAGCATCTACACTCTAAAACTAGCAATACTATAATATAAAACTCTACAACTCTCGAAGTAAAGAAGATAGTGTGTCAATGGCAGTAAACGTAATAACAAAACTATGAATACATGGATTAGTACTACTTTCATTGTGCGCACTATATTATTAAGCAGTTGTTATCCAGAGGAGGAACTCTCCTACTGTAGATTCTACTGTCCTCGCAGCAGTGCTAAGTTCATACATACACTTCAGAAGAAGCTGTGGGTGTGCTCGTGACTCTGTAGAGAACTACGCAACGCGAACTTCGTCCCGCACGTGTCACATGTGTAACAATATCACTTAATGATGTCTCCCCAGAAAGTAAAATAACAGGCCGCTCCCTGGTCGCGACAGCCACGTTTAATAAAGTTTGGTTTAGTAAAACTATCGTCTCTATTCTACCCGTATATTCTAAAGTTCAGAAAGTGAGGCGCGAGTAAATATCGTAACATCTTGGCGTCGGTGAGGTATCGAAGGTAAGGCAGTCCAGTCAAAAGTGACATTTGTGTTAAAAAGTGAACTATGGCTGACGATAATTCAGTTGTAACGGCAAGCGTGGCCGCTGTCGGGGCACCAGCTGTGGCTGCTGCAGATGTCGATGACCTTCGGTCTTAGAATCAATCACATCTGTGTAATCTTGCCCAGCGGCTCGCCTCCACCTGCATTGGCAGTGGAATCCAACCAGGTCGATAACTGGGAATTGTGGAAACAAATGTGGGAAAATTATCTACTCGTGTCTGGAATCGACGCTAAGCCACATAGGTATCTATCGGCATTTCTACTACACTGTGTTGGGAAAGATGCACTACGCATCTTCAATGGTATGGATTTGACGGAATAAGAACGCGTCATACCTGCTGGAATCATCAGACAATTTGATAAACATATCTTAGGCGAAGTGAAAGAATTATTTGAAAGGTATAAATTTAACACCCGGAATCAGGAAAACGAGTCGTTTGAGCAATACTACTCAGTGCGTGCAAGAGGCTGAAGAACAATGCAAAATTCTGAATAAATCTGAAGCAGTGAACATAGTCGACACTAGATACAGACGCTAGACTACCAAGTCGATATTCAATGGAAGAAAATCTGCTAGTCAGCGAAAATGCAAATTCTGCAATAAAACGCACCCCATGAAGAAAGAACTATGCCCTGCGTGGGGCAGGACGTGTGATGCGTGTAGGGGCCGAAACCAGTTCAGAAGCTCCGCACAATGCTCTAAAACTGGTCAGAGTGTACAAGATGGGTCAGACTCAGATAGCTCCGGTGCAAGCTTTGGCGCTATCAGCTGCCTCACTGCCGATGTGCAGGCACTCTTCTCACAAGATGGTCCCATTTTGTGAAACATGCTGGTCGAAAAGCAGCCAGTGAAGATGCAGGTTGACTGTGGTTCAACTGTAAACATACTGCCCAATAAGTATGTGAAAGAGAAAGATATCCGCCCAAAACCAATCACTCTGAAAATGTGGAACAATGTGAAAGCTGACGCT
Source organism: Paraescarpia echinospica (assembly GCA_020002185.1). Lineage (NCBI taxonomy): Eukaryota > Metazoa > Annelida > Polychaeta > Sabellida > Siboglinidae > Paraescarpia > Paraescarpia echinospica. The sequence continues at coordinate 59,611,058 of CM034532.1, forward strand.
TTCGGCAAGTGCCGAGTTAAAACCGTACATTATGCTACAGAAGACAATTTGAAAGTGGACTATGTCATAGTGGATCATGACGAACTGACACCATTACTCAGCCGTAAAGCTGCTGAATGCATGAAGATCACCACGGTGAACTACGAGAACTTTGAAACTGTATCTTCAGGCTCCGGCTGTAGAGATGCTCAAACTCCACGCACTGAAGAACACCATGAAGTGTCCGACGGTAAATTTGGCTCGCTTCCTGGTAAGACAATTCGTCTCACTCTGGAACAAAACGCAGAACCGGTCGTGAGACCACCTCATACCCAAACAGAATCACTGAACAGTTCCGGGAAAAGATGAGCTAGACCGAATAGAACACATTGGTGCCATAGTCAACGTGAACCAACCCACTGATTGGGTGAACCAAATGCCTGTGGCCAAGAAACGTTCTGTGGCTGTCAGGATCTGCATTGATCCTAGACCTCTTAATCTAGCCCTGGAGCGTGAATACTACAAGCTTCCTGTGCTGGACGACATTCTACCGAAACTTGTGCGCGGTATCGTTGACGACGACTACCTTTCGGCATGAAAGACAGCAGTGAAATTTCCCAAAAGTGTCTGTAACAAGCATTGGAAGGGCTAGAGAATGTTCACTGTGTTGCTGATTATATTATCGTCTATGGATCTGATGCTTCTGATCTTTGTGTCAAGATCCAGAAGCTGCTTCAAAGATGCATGGAACGTGGGATCAAACTGAAACGTGAGAAATGTCGCTTCAATGAGTATGAAATTCAGTTCGTGGGCCATGTTGTCACACCTGAGCCATCCACGGTCGAAGCTGTTCTGAGGATGAAGAGTCCGTGTGACATGGAAGCTGCGGAGAGAGTAAGAGGTACAGTAACTTACATGGAGAGATACTTATACAAGTTGACTGGTGTATTCCGTCCCCTTCCTACTCTTGTACAAAGAGAAGTTGCCTGGATGAGGGAAAAAGAAAGCTTTCACAACATTGAAACAACTCCTGGCTGAGGCACCCACTCTGGCTTACTTTGACCCGAGAAAGCACCTGATCATTCAGTGTGATGCTAGCAACTATGGCGTGGGATGTGCACAACTTCAGGAAAGAAAACCAATCGCTTACGCCAGTCGTGCTTTGACTGACACAGCGACCGCATATGCCATTACAGAGAAAGAGATGATGGCCGTCGCCGTTGCTCTCGAGAAGTGGCACCAGCATATGGTCGCCTCATCCTTATCTACAATGACCACAAACCACTTGAGGCTATAACAAAGAAACCTCTGGACAGAGCACTCAAGCGTCTACAGTGTATGCCCCTACGTGCACTTGCGTACGACATTGATGTCATGTACTTGAAGAGCAAGAATATGTGTTTCGCTGACACCTTGTCACGTGCTTTCCTGCCAGCTGGACAGGAACAACCGACCACCCAGTTCGAAGCTATCCACGCTGTGAACTATCTACCAATGAGAGAACATGTTGTCCAAAACACTCTTAATGCCACCGAGTAGGATGCCACTCTACAAGTACTGTCAGCTGTCCTACAGCATGGCTGGCCCGATAAACCAGATGTGCCGCCACCTGCCGTGCCTTACTATCACTTCAGAAGTGAATTGGCCGTCACTGATGGGTTGGTGTTCGGCGGCGAAAGACTTGTGATTCCACAATCCATGAGAACACAAATTAAAAAAGATGTTCACCTAGATCACGTTGGCATTGAAGGATGCCTGGGAAGAGCAGGGGAGTTGGTGTACTAGCCTGGCATGAATGCAGTAATCAAAGAGTACATCCAAACGTATGAAGCCTGTTGTGAGTTCGAACGTTCTCAGACTAAGGAAACTTTGATGAGTCGTGATGTGCCGGACCGTCCATGACAGACGTACGACCTGTTCTCTTGCCAAGGAAAGGACTACTTAGTCACCACTGACTACATATCGAACTTCTCGGAAAAAGATTACCTACCAGCCACTAGCTCCAAGGCAGTAATCGCAAAGCTAAAAGCTCACTTTGCTAGGATGAGAATCCCGGACACTGCAATTACTGATAATGGTCCACAGCTGGTGTCAGACGAGTTCATTTTAGTAAGAAATAGTGATTCGAACATGTGACGACATCTCTACACCACTGTCGCTCAAACGGCAAGGTGGAATCATCAGTGAATGCAGCAAAGACGATGATCAAGAAAGCACAATGCGCTGCTGATTACCAATACTTAGCACTGCTGAATATCCGCAACACCCCAACTCAAGGTATGGATATTAATCCTGCGCAGAGGCTACTAGTTAGGCGGACGAAAACAATTCTTCCAATAGCTCAAAATCTTCTGGAGTCGCGGCCGTAATGAAACATATATGCTGAAGAGGATACAACGCCGTCAAGCCAAGTACTATAACACATATGTTACAGATCTCCCACATCTGCATCAAGGCGATACCGTCCGAATGAAGCCGTTCAAGGTTGGAGTCAAGTCATGGAAGAAAGCGAAGGTGGTGAGACGACTGGATGAAAGGTCCTATGAAGTTAAAGATAGTGAGGGAACAGAGTACAGGCGCAACCGTGTACACCTAAGAAGAACACACGATACACCACCTCACGTGTTGGTTGAGGAATCCATGGATATCCCGTCCCAAGATGATTGTCTAAGCACTCCAGGTGAACCAATTCTGGCGAACACACCGGTTGAAATTCAATCGAACATACCGGTTGAACAACAGCACCAGAGTGACCAGACAGAACAACACTCTCCTGTACGTCCACCGACACCCAGGAAGTCCGAAAGAATCATCAAGTCCAAGCTACGCAGCAAATACAAAGATTATGTTGTATCTAAATGACCAGTAACTGTTGATGATAGTTACATGAACATTGATTAGTGCAGACTTGATTGATGCGGACTCGCTCGTGTGTGTTGATTTGTGGATGCTCCATCCATTTGTTCATACAAGGACTATGTTGTGTGTAAATGAACAGTTGATCAGGCCCGTAGTCAGGGGCTTCACGGGGTTCACATAAACCCCTTTTTTTGTGAACCCCCCTTTCTCCAAAATGTGAAAGCCCCCTCAAATTTAAACATTAAAATGTGAACCCTTAATTTTTTATGATAATATTATGCAGTGTGGCGGTGACACCACTCACTTTTGTCCACCCGCTTGCTGATACTTCTCCACATATCCTTTTCTTCGGGAGTTTTCTCCCAGTCCTGGCTTTTCATCCTTGACTTTTTGAGACTTCAACGCTATTTCTTCATCTTCTTTTCCATCCTCTCATACTTAAACGCCCTCCTCCCCAAACAAAAACCCAAATTGTATATCCTAGATATCCCCATCACAACGAGGCCTATCGTGGAACTAGCGTGACTCCAAGGGCAAACAAGGTCACCTTAAAATGATAATATTTCGAAATTTCTACATTTATTAATAATAAAATAGCCATGCCATATATTTTTGGAACGCTTATTGTCTCCCAGTCGAAACAGGATAAGATATGGAGCTGTTACACTGTATAATAAGTGTGGAGCTAAGGTCAAACAAGGTCACCATGAAATGATATGTTCTTTCCATCAAAATGAGATACACTTGGAGGTTTCAGTTGATGGAGTCTGTGTGGAGCGGCGACCAAACAGTGTCACCGTCAATCGATAAATGGTCGAAATTGCACCATCCCGCAAACGTTATGCTGTACCAATGGTGGCTTATAGCATATTTACGTTACCTACTTACTCATGACCATGTGATATACATTTTGAAAGCGTAGTGTCTCCCCTTAAATACAGGATACCACGGGGAGCTATCAAGTGGTGCAGTAAGTGTGGAGTAAAGGTCAAGCAAAGTCATCACCAAGTGATCAATGTTTAAAACTGCGCCATTCCGCACACGTACAATTACAATGTTTGCAAAAGTGTCTACTTTGTTTACCTACACAGGGCCATGCCATACACCTGTGCGTATTGTATCCCCGTCAAAATTATTGGCATGAAATTGTTAAGTAGTGGTCTAACTGTGGAGTGAAGGTTGAACAAGGTCACCATCAAAAGATACATGCATTTTTGAAATTGTGCCATTCCGCAGATTGTAGGTGATGTTATTCTTTTATGGCATTTTTGCATCATCCATGAGATGAGTGGTGGATGCCACCCTCAATTTTGAATTTGAATGTCATTTTGAGGGTCACAAACTCAATCTTGTGTCAAAATATTTGTATTAATTAACTGATATGTTCTTGTGCACAAGACAGCCTCTTCACGTCCTATGTCCACCTTGATGAGTGAAGAGGTTCATCAGACTGGGTGGTTCAAATGAGTGATACTTTTACTTTTTTTCACAGTCAGTTTACCTATTGTTCTCGTGACGTTTCGACTCCTTTCAGCAGTCTACTTCAGACGACTACCTATTACTAAGTAAAGATATCACTGAAATAAAAGCTTGGTACGCTATGCGCTCTGAATACTGCTAAATGGCATCCGGGGTTATTGGAATATCTTATTGATATTATTCCTTTGACATAATATCTTTTTTATTGTCTCGATAACGGACACCACGCATGCTGCAACTCTATTTACAGAGGGCAATGGTGATGCGTTCCTCGAGTTGAAGTGTCGCGAATCCAGATCCAAATTGATGTGTGAATGCTGTGGTTCCTTCGTTATATGAGATTTGGGTTTCCCATGCTATTGACAACTGGCAATGACGTGATATGTCTTTTTCCAGAGCATGATGGATGCCGTTACCATTATGATGAATAACGTTATTGCCTAACAAAAACCTATCCAAATGTATGCAGCTGGATATAAACTTGACAAACTCATAACTACAAACGATGGGAAACACATTGCGAATTATGCATGGCACTAATCCCTTTTCCGCAAAGTATTTTACACAAGGCTCAACAGTTGCGTGCCAGGTTCTTCAAGGTCTTACTGGATGTAGCATGTCATAGTTGCACCTAGTGACGACGGCTGAGGTGTCTGAAGTGTTAAACACTTCCTTTCAAACTAGATAGTGGAGCTTTGCAACCTTAATGAAGAGAAATGCAAATAGCTCCTGTATGTTGGTAACGTCGCGATGGAAATATTTTCAGTTAATTGGCACCTTGTTGTACTTTCCTCAGAATCCCGTTACCACGCTTCTCTCTTGTGGATTATCTGACCCTGCTGTAGTGGAACGTTTTCCGATCGACGTCAATATTATTGGAGTAATTTAAGTGCTTCATGATGTGCGGAACGAAAATGTCTGCATATTCATCAAACGTGGTGATGTTGGTTGATCCATCTTTTGACGGCGATGCTGGTTGATGCATCTTTGACAGTGACCTTCAACCTTCACTCCTCACTTAGACCACCACTTTACAACTCTATCCCTTGCCTCATTTTGACGGGGATGCAGTACACATATAGATGTATAACATGGCCTAGTGCAGGTAGACAAATTAGATATGCAAACATTGTAACTGCACAAAGTCTGCGGAATAGCGTAGTTTTAAACATTAATCATTTGCTTGACCTTCACTCCACCATGGTATCCCGTATTTTCGGGCAGATAGTAGGATTTTAAAATGTATATGACGTGGCTATGTGTAGATAGGTAAATTATATAAGCCACCATTGGTTTTGTATAACGTTTACGGAATGGCGTAATTTCGAACATCTATTACTTGACTGTGATACTGTTTGATCGTCGCTCCACACAAACCCCATCAACTAAAACCTTCAAGTCATATCACATTTTGACGAGAAGAAATTTTTCTTTAACAATGTGTATAAAATGTCCATAAAAACGAAGCAGATACAGAGTTTTTGTAACTTTATGAAGTGTGCCATATTGCAGAAGTTCGAATATTCATAATTTCACGGTGACTTTGTTTGACCTTAGCTCCATACTTACTATTCCGGGTGACAGCTCTATGCCGTATCTCATTGTGACGGGGAGACAATTAGCTCTCCACAAATGTATGACATACCCATTTTGTTTTTAAATAAAGTATGTATGGAATCATTGTAATTTTAATATGGAAGCGCACAATTTCAAAAATTCATAATTTGACGGTGACCTTGTTTGACCTTGGTGTCACGCATACTGCATCATTTGGCAGTTCTAAGACATACCTCGTTGTGATGGTGATATATTGGGCTTTCAAACGATATACCATTTGGGTGTTTTGCACGTACGGGGAGGGGGGCATTTAAATTGGTGCGTTAGGCAGTACCTACCGCTTGCCTATAGAGGAGACACACGAAAAGCGTGAGGTTATATTGGTCAGAGCTAATTTGCATATTCATGTAACAAATTTGCATACCATGATTTGTTCACTGACGTAATAATAACAAGAGACCATGAAAACATTCGCTTAGGACACCTTATTTTGATTGTTTTGGATGTTTACTATTCGATATATTCAGGAAAACAGTGTTTATTTTAATGGCGACGATTAATTTGCATATTAATGGGTTTAAACATCCTCGCAAGCCAGGGCTGTTTACCATGCAAAGTTAGCCCTGGCTGATCCCCTACGCGAAGTGCGGAAGTTAGCTGAGTCAAACTAGTAATCGGCTTCGCCAGTCGTGACTTCATCACCCGTGAGAACAGCGCAAATACCCGCCCCAATTTGAAGACGGATAAACGACTTCTGAGAATTCCAATATATAATGAACCGTTCGCCCATTAGCACGAGCAGCTAAGCGGTATTGTGTATTCGAATAATTGCTTCTACTTCCTAAACATTGCATGTAACACGAGCCACGGTTGATGAAATACATTTTATTTATGACCACCTGACCTGCCGACATCCACTGATCTAGTGAGCGATTTCATAGGCTGAGCTTAATTTCAAAGTTTTGCAAAGCAATCAGCCAAGGGGTACTGCTGGCTGGCACTGACGTAATCAGCAGCAGCGACCCTTGGCGCGCGAGGATGGGTTTATACAAAAACGCTCAAGGATTATTGACCTAGAGGTGTAGAAGGTCACGAAAATGAAAAACAAACATCGTGCGGACCCTAGTGCATGCTTCACTGGCTAACGTCCCGACTATTAGGCACTTGTCCGAGGAGAGTCTCCAACAATGCTTATGTGTACAACTGTGGAGTTATTACTCGACTGCCGGGGTTTCCACAATAATCCTGAACAAGAAGAAGTGTAAGTCATAAATGTTTGTCATTGATGAATAATAACAAGTCCATGTATCATGAGACGTGTCATCCTTGTGTTGTTTCTACAAATCACAGATGTGTGTCAGTGAATGCTTGAAATATGTAGCGGTGCGTGTGTTTACATTGGCTCGTGGTCTCACAAGGACAGCAACAAGTGAAAGTATCCTTGGAACCTCTTCAAGTGTTTGGCTGCTAGTACGTGTAGGATGTCTCTTCAGTGAATATAGCATACCGGTACTTGAGATAAATGTTGCTAGACTACGCAGCACGTAAATAATGTTAGTACACAAAGGACAGGACTTCTGAGGAACACAATTGCTTCAGTACTCTTTGCACACCTTGCATCACTTATAGGCCATGCTCCATGTAAATATCAAACTCAGGATTGTGACTTGTCTCATGGTTATTACTATATCCAAATTATGTTGAGTAAACAAATGAATGACGTCAAATCAAAGCGAAAGTGGTTATTTTGTTACATCGAATCAGCCAAGGGTGTTAACTATGAGCAAGAGAGTTCTGTACCAGGTGTACTCCGTCCCAGTTTGCAGTTAGGAGTGTAGTGTGGGAACCAGTCAGAGGTATTTGCAGGGTGAGGGACGCAACCTTAATAAGTTACAGTAGTCACTGTTTACTAGTTGATTTTTTAACAGTTTCTTTAATATTTCATGGGAGCTGCATTCAAGTTGCGAACATTTCAGATTTATAATTGCTTAAAAATAGTTATTCTAATATTAAAAACATATTAAAAAGAATAGATAGTGTCAGTTTAAAATAAATCAGTATTTAGTGCTTTCATTCCAGGCTCCTGTTTTATTATATTACTGTTGTAATTCATTCCATCACCATAAAACACTGCCATTTCAAAGTAGTACTAGACTTCTAATTTACCCAAACCCTAATTGGTGGAGTCGTTGCGCACAATGAACAACACTTGATATAGCTTAGAAACCTACAGTGGTGCCATCTGATGGAGTCTAGATAATCAATGAAAATTCAAGAAATACCAGTAGTAGTATTATGGCATGTCCTGACATTTGCATGTTTTGGCAACGGTGCAGAGTTTTAATACTGTAACTTGTTACTGTTATTTTAAGTCAAGTCTGCCTCTCTGAGTCAAGTGATTTGTTTATACTTTAATAAATTGCGTGTTGGTAATTTTGAGCATCAGGGCCAGCCAGAGGGGTGATTCACTCTCTTCAGAGTTACTTTTTGGAGAGTGACTTACACACCTCAGCGTTTATTTTAAAACTATATTCTGTATGGAGCACATCTAGCATATTGTAATCCAGGGAAATCCTTGACTATTTTGCAGCACGAAAAATCTGTCAGTTGTTTCCAGAAAGTGTTCTTATTGTTATTATTAGGCTACAGTTTACATATCAAATCAACCAATGCAGAATACTTTAATGGGTTGAGGTATCACTCTCCTGAAAAGTGAAATCTTACATTGTGTAACACACGATGCATTTACCAATTAAGGCCAACCGATTTTACTGAATATCCAGAGAGATAACAATGTTCTTAAAAGGCAGAAGGACATCAAAGCAGAATAAATCAAGCCTCTTTAAAAATTGTTTAAACAGTGATTTCTGAAAATGTCATTCACAAAGCTGTTTTTTTTTTCTTCACAATTTCTTTAAAAGCTGATAATTTCAGCTTAGCACTTAACATTTGAATTCCAAGTCCAACTTTAAATCATTGATGATATTAATTTCGGTAGTCATAAGTAGTATTATCGAATCGCTGTGATAATACTACAGCCATGGTTATTGTTAGGCACACACAATGGCACAGACACAAGTGAAATGAGCGCAATATTCACATGAGATCAGCATTAGTAAGTACTTTATAGCCGTCATCAACAGCGTCATTTTTAAAAGACAACAAAGCTAGCTTTTTTGTAATAAATGTATTTTTATATGTAAATGTTTTATGGCCCTACGTGCAGTTTTATTTCATTAACCTTTTGCCATTTCAGAATATTTTTCACGACTAATTACAATGCTGGTTGCTAGAGTGAAGCATTTTACTTAGGCAGCTATATCGACTGCAATTATTATCACATTATTTCTTTACAAAATCAAGAAAATGCATATTGTACAATGGAACAAATGTAATGTTTTTCAAATTTTTATGCAGGAATATTAGGACATCATTGATATGCTTAAAACTTGAAATTTAAGATTCATCAAAGTCAGCTATGAGCCCAACATTTCAGTCTCACTATCATCTTTGACAATGAGGGACTTGAATTTAGCAGGTGTTGGTAGACTCAATGCTTGGGTTCAGTTTGGGGCGTGCTGGTCAGTATGTTGGACACAGTTTTCCAAGCAGTTGTTGATAAACGTGTAGCATTGTTCTGGCAGAACTAGCTTTAGGCGGTCAATGAATCTGGTGTTGTCATCTAGACATTTCCTCATATTTATTCTGCAGTTATCTACGCAGGGGCAAGGGTTGTCTTCGTAGTTTTGACGTTCGACCTTGTAAGCTGATATCACACAGCTCAACAACAGAAGTGAGGTCGGAATGCCAATGGCGTACTGAAATGTAAACAAATTAATTGCACAACAAAACCGTTTTAGAGATTGTCTTGTAAAGTCGCAAAATCCAGAAAAAAGTAGTATTTATATGTTGTTTCTAACCACGCCCCACCGGTACATAGCATGTGTTCTGATTATTCCAGAGAACATTTGTGTGCACCTAATATATGATACAGAAGATGATAGAAGGAAGATGTGGGAATTAAGATAAGAGACCAGCTTGAAGAAACACCTGCAAATTAAACTAACCGGTAATTTGGGGCAGGGTAAATGGACAGTACGTGTTCAAAGAATGAGTGGGGATAGATTGACAAAAGAGCACACAAAACAGAAAAGAAGAAGACAAGTTTAAACTTTGCCTTATATGTTAATAACAACCAGTGAAATTGTTTGTTTCGGTAGCACCTGGCCTGGGTAAGGTATGTGTAGCAAATCTAGCTCACTATAGAATTATAACTTCACAAAGTATTATGTGGCATTTATAAACACAGAACATATCATCAATGCTGGAGCACATACATAGCTAACGCCGACTCGTTTATATCATCAATATATGTTTACAACAGAACAATTACTTTTATAATATCATTCTTTAATGCATTTTTTCAAGTTATTCTGTTGTTTCCAGAAAATTATTATTTTCCAGAAAAACATGGACAATTTGCTTATGTGGTGATGTTTACTCAGTTCCAAGAAGAGTTATTGATATTCTACCTAACAATAGAATTTTTGTACATTTGACTTCCGACTCTGAAAACCGTCATAAACGTTGCAATTTCACGTATGCACAAAGATGTACCTACCATATCGCTCTTCATACTGGGCCAGCAAACCTTGTTCTTGTCCAGAAAATAACCAGAACTAGCATCAAAATGCTTGATTTGCTAGAGCTTTTGTACGGTGTGAATGTCACGTGTTGCTTCGACATGAGAGTGGTGAAAGCCTGCGGGGCATCACGGCAGGTGAACCTAACTTCTTTTTACTAGTACCAGGTATTCCTGAAAAGGCTTCTTGACCAATGATCTCATCCAGGCTTTCGGTCATAACGAGTTGTTACAACAACAACAGGAATGTGTTTAAATAAACTTTGGCAGCAAACCCGATATGGTGTTTGCAGTCTAAATATTGTGCCAACAAAACATCAAATAGCTGTTGCAGATACAAGTGGTGGTGGTGCAACCGCCCTGGTTGCCACAATCAATATACAGGGGGCAAACTGATTTAGTGAACTTTCTAGACGGTGGCGAAGTACATGTACAAACGATTCGGTGAACTTCCTACTAATAATTACCACACCTGGCTTGAAATAACGGAATAGACAGCAGTTTTATATTGAATTTTCATCAAATGAAGATCTACTTGTTTTTCCGTCATCGTATGCTTCATTGCATCTTCTTCCAGTCGATGCAATTTGGGTTTGATTATAGATTATTGATGCTGTATTCTAGGTGAACTCTGGATACAGATATGTAAACGCTTTAGTAATGATATATGTGCCGTAATGTATGATAGCGTTAAATTGTTCGACATTGTATTGTAGCAGTGCTTGCATTCGCTGTGGAACATATTATGTAGAAATGGTTACAATGTTTGGCCAAGACAAACCGGTAAGTGTTTTTCTTATTACGCTTTATTCAGGTGGGTTTTAGCTGCAATTTTTAGTTTATGTTTGTTGAGTGTAACTTTGTAGTGTGTAAGTTTGTAAACATATGGCACGTGTTTCAAGTGTATGCTGTCAGTGTAGCATGCGCAGAACTCAAACGTGTGATGACCACGTGATGGACTGTATATTTAGATCAAGTACCACAAAAGAGGGCATGAAAAAGGGACTGTCAAACACTTGACCGATGTTGAAGAGTGGCGGTCATTGAATGTGGGCAAACCTCGTTGTTAAGGTAGAAAAAGGCCTGCATATTATAAACGTATATAGAGGTACACAAGAAATACTGTAACTGGAGCGTCACGGGTATTCTAAAACAGCAGTGTTAATGAAATGGGACTAAATCTAATTTGTATTAATTTGGATGTGTGTGTGTGTGTGTGTGTGTGTGTGTGTGTGTGTGTATGCATTTGTGCACACCATTTTGTCATATCATAATACTTTCCCTGGACGATATTCATATCATCAATATCATAATGTGTTGTTTGCAAGTATTCCAACATTTTTCATTACATTATGCAATATTTATTTATTTAATAAACACATATTTTGCACAAATAGCTACTCAGCATGAATAATTTCAGTTAGCATATAAGAAGTCTTTAATAAAATACTCCATGTTTTTTGATATAATGATACATATCCATATATGCTTCTCTTTTTTGAATTGTAATGACCATTTATTGTTTTTAATAATAAAACTGCAATGACATTCTGAGACAGATTTGGGGAGAAACGACACCTTGAATACAGGTATGTCCTGATGATCGCAAGGTGACCTTGGATCTTCGTCATGCTGATCTTCTCTCAAGAACAAGATGGTTAAAGCACCAGTACATGTGCTTCTCATGACAACTCTTCAGGTACCATTCGTAGGCCGCAGAGCAGATTTCTGGCTGATAGAAAGAGACAATGAGAAGAAAGTCCAGTTGTTACCTTAGCACTTTATGACATCCCACCGACACTTCTCTCTCACACACACACACACACACACACACACACACACACACACACACACACACACACACACACACACACACACACACACACACAGTGTTTGGCTTGCAGCGTCCATAATTGGTACCACAGTGATGAACAGTAGCAGCAAAGCCATGACGGCACATTGAAGTGTAAAAGAAAAGTTGTTTCCTTTCAGAAACATTTCGGTCATCAACCAACGTTATTGTAATGTACTGATATATGTATATTGTTATATAATTAAAGAAAAATTAAGCATATGTTGTTGCTTATAGTTGTCTTCAGCACAGAATGAAAATCTGAACAGTATTTTATGCTTAAATTAATATGATTGTTACAGAGTCTATAGATGGTGATTTATCGTTATGATATAGCTATATTTATTTTAAAATCTAGGAACTGTTGCTGAGATGATAATCATGCAAATGTTCCAGATATTTTTGACTCACAATGTTAATATATGTTTTATATTAAATTGAGTAGCTATCACAATGAAATCTCTGTAGAACTTCTCTGAAGAACTATCGTTATAAATCTGTTTACTAAGTTTTTCATTACACCAAAGGCGTTGTCTTTCCGCAAACATGCCGAGTCCAACATTGATTTCATTGATGTCCACAATTAACAGCGATCTTGTGTATGCTATGCATGTCATATGTCAAATGTCATATATTCCACGTATTTCTCCATACTCTTATGACAACCTCTACTCCAAAAATAGCCAGGAGTTGGTTGACGTTGCTATATATGCAAAATGCAACACAAGCATTATTACAGGTTGAGATGAAGAGTGTCAATTTAGTTGTCGCTTGAAGTGCCAGAAAGTGTATTCAATGTGTCGAGTGTTTGCGTTCTTACAGGTCCCACCTTAGCGTGCACTTAATCACATACGCCTACGAACATCAATATTCATCCTTATGTCAGGAAAGCATTGTTTATTTGATGAAAACCATCATCATGTGCCATGGGTAGTAACATAACTTCACTAACTCTGGAAAAGTATGGATGTCAGCTAATTCATTTG
>CM034532.1:59625411-59695645 GCA_020002185.1 Paraescarpia echinospica
AAGGGGAGGTGGAGTTATTTTATATATTAAAGAATCTATCCAGGCTTATGAAATAAAATTAGACAGAGAAGCAGATTGTGAAGAAGCTGTTTGGTGTAACATAGTTACAGGAAACTCAACGTTAATGGTTGGATTAGTTTATCGAAGTCCAAACATAAGCATAGAAGAGAATGACAAAATACAAAACGCTATAAGGGAAGTGAGCAAACGGGACTGTGTTATTATGGGGGATTTCAACCATGGGCATATAAAATGGAAATCTCTACAGAGTATGGGTAGTGAGGACCACAAGTTTTAGTTTTAGTACAAGATAGTTTCCTTTCTCAACATGTGCTAGAACCAACCAGGGGAGAGAATGTGTTAGACTTAGTTTTGTCCTCACAGAATGAATTAGTTGACAATGTTAAATTATGTGAGCCTCTGGGAAGTAGTGATCACAACCAGATACATTTTACCATCAAAGCAAAATCAGAAAGAAATAATAAAAAGCAGTTCAGGAGAAATTTCCACAAAGGAAGATATAAGGAAATGAGGAAATATTTAGCAAAGATAGACTGGAATAATACACTGAAGAATAAGACAGCAACAGAATGCTGGAATATCTTAAAGAATAAAATAGAGTGCATCGTAGATCAATTTGTTCCCTTCAAAAAACAAGGGAAACGGACCAGAAAGAAATACTTATCGAAAGAAGCCATTAGAAAAATTAAGTATAAACAAATGATGTGGAAGTCATATAGATGTACTGGCAATGACGAAGACTACAACATTTTATAAAGAAGCACTAAAACCAAGCTACAGCTGAAATTAGAAATTCAAAGAGAAGCTATGAACATAAATTACTTCTTGGTGTAATATAAAACATGACAGCAAGAGTTTTATGTGTATGTTCAGCGCCAAACAAGTTCACAGGGATAAGGTTTGTCCTCTAGAAGATAGTGCTGGAAATATAATATCAGGAAGGATTCTTTAATGGCTGAAGACCTAAATGAGTATTTTAGTTCAGTGTTTACCAGAGAAGACACTCAGTTCACTGCCAGTACCAGAGGCTAAGTTCATAGCAGATTCAGACTATTTAGGACAATTAATTGTAACCCCGGAAATGGTAGCTAAGAAAATAAGGGCTATGAAGGATAATCAATCACCTGGAGTGGATAGTATTCCACCCAAACTACTATTGGAAATTGTAGAACAAATTAGCATACCGCTTGCAACAGTTTTCAACTTGTCAATAGAAGAGGGAGTGGTTCCTTTAGAATGGAAAGAAGCAAACATTATACCGTTATTCAAAAAAGGTTCGAGAAACAAGTCAAATAATTATAGACGAGTTAGTTTAACATCGGTGATTTGTAAAATATTAGAAAGACTAATTAAAGATCACATGGTGGATTTTCTTGTTAAACATAACTTGATAAACCCATCTCAACATGGGTTTCTAAAAGGGAGGTCATGCTTAACAAATATGTTATGTTTTTTGGAAGATATCACTAAGTGGGTAGATGATGGATCACCAGTAGATATCATCTACTTAGATTTTCAAAAAGCTTTCGACAAAGTGCCGCTACTAGAGATTAACGCTTAAACTAAAGCCCATGGCATAGAAATGGTACAATTAACTGGATAGAAAATGGCTGATTGACAGAAGACAACGGGTAGTTGTTGATGTAGATAGTTTCCAAACTGGAAATCGGTATTGAGTGGGGTACCACAGGGATCAGTATTAGGTCCTATATTATTCTTAATATATATCAACGATTTGGATGATGAAATAACAAGCAAGGTGTTGAAATTTGCGGATGATACAAAAGTGCTTAGAAGGATTAAAAGTGATGGAGATAGACAGCATTTACAAGATGATCTTGACAGGTTGATCAAATGGTCTGAAAATTGGCAAATGCTGTTCAATTTTGGGAAATGCAAATGCCTCCACACAGGACATGGGAACGAAGAGGTGGAATATACAATGGGGGGTACTGTACTAAGTACTACTGTAAAAGAAAAGGACTTAGGGTTAACCATTAGTGCTGATATGAAGGTTTCAGAGCAGTGCGGAATTGGTGAAGTTTAAAGGGAAATCAAATCCTGATTGATTGAATGAAATATAGCATATAAAGAAAAGAACTAATAATACTGAAGTTGCATTAAAAACAATAGTTAGGCCTCATTTAGAATATTGTATACAAGCGTGGAGGCCATACCGCAAGAAGGACATAGATATGCTAGAAAGAGTACAGGAGGAGAGCGACTAAAATGATACCAAAACTGAGGGATCTTAGTTATGAAAAACGCCTAAAAGAATGTGGTTTAACAACACTAGAGACCAGGAGATTGAGAGGAGATCAGATAGAAGTGTTTAAAATATTGAATGGTTATGAAAATATTGATAGAAATATGTTTTTTTCAGTTAAGAAAGATAGAAAGACTAGAGGACATGAAGTTACATTAGTAAAGGAGCAGTGTAGATTAGACGTGAGAAAGTTCTCATTTTCACAAAGGACTGTGAATGAATGGAACAGATTATCTGATGATTGTGTGGGTGCTAGTAGTGTGAATATGTTTAAAAATAAAATCGACACATACCTCAGAAGGGCTGGATATATGTAGATAAAAGGGTTGGACTCTCGATAAGCCAAAGGGCTTCCTTGTCCACCTGCCATCTAGAGTTAATTCTCTGGATGGCAATCTTGTTAAATCTCTTGTTAAATATATTATAAAACAAACTGCTTTCTGTGTGTATGTTTGTTTGTTTATCTGTCTGTATGTCTGTTCGTCCGTCTGTCTGTCTGTCTGTCCGTCCGTCCGTCCGTCCGTCCGTCCGTCCGTCTGTCTGTCTGTATGTCTGTCTGTCTGTCTGTGGACTCATATCTCCATTAGTTTTACAAGGATAGGGCTGAAAATTGGTATATGGTTTCGTGGACCCATTTGGGTGTTTTGTAGGTTTAGGTTTTTTCGAAATTCGCCTGGGTGCGGGATCTTGTGAGTCACAATTTTAAAATGTCACTTACATCCGTCAGTTTCGCATGTATCGGGCTGACATTCTATGTGCGATCTAACGGGCCCATTGGGGTGGTTCGTAGATTTATATTTTTTTGAAATTCATCCGGCGGAGGGGATCTAGGGGGTGTCACATTTTCAATATTGTTTTGGCGCAGGCGACTGCTTTTTTAAGCGCAATCCCCGGAAACATGGTGAGTTTAGCATAACAAACGTGTTGTCGTGGACTCCTGGCGTTCATTGACCCTACAGACCAGCGTATTTCCTACAGGCTACTCCGCCATTGTGAGTGGCAGATTATAGACTGGTATCGCTACCCGTGAAACTCAAAATTGTATACACTTTATACGGTCAGAATGCTTTGGGGGTGTTTTAAGTTTTTTGTTTAGTTGAGGCTGTGTCACGCGATTGTTGTGGACGGCCATGTGACCGTATACTGGAGGCCAAGTATCCACGACTTAACAACAACATGGTATTAAGGAAAATTCCATATGACCTTCAAAAGTCAGCCAGGTGACAGTGAACAGGTCTTCATGCAGAAGTAATGTATGGTTTGTTTACTATCGTGGCAACGGTCACATCGACATTTTGACCGCTCGTGTGATTTATTTGCTGGATCCGTGAGGAAAATCCAAATATAAATCTCACATTCTGCTTTTTCTGTCAGTCAATTCCGAACTATGCTGCAAAGGTACCCTTCAAAGGCAATAAAATATGCTATATACAAACACATGTTTATACAGCGTACATCAGAAAATTGCCTTGAAAGTAAGGTCCATCGAACAGGCTGGTATAGTAGCATGTGCAACATGAAGAATTCACGGTTATTCACTTGAATAGTCTGGAAACAACCACAGTAATACAAAACCTCATTTGAGGATATGGTTATATTTCACAAGCATGTGACATGTGTGAAAACTCAATGCGAACGGATCCGCAAACTCTAGGCCTATACGTCTACTATGAATTGTAGTAGGCTTAGCTCCTGATCCAACCGGAAAATTCGCAGCATAACTACGGTCACGTGCGTAGATTCCTTAACAAATGCATTCCCATAACTTTCAGGCATTTGCCGAAATATTGTCGACGATGGCTGTGATGATTTTTTCTGTCACTTTCCAGTGAACGAAAATGTTTCACATTTAACACATCCTTCCCAAAGTACATATTCATAACGAAGTGTCTGTCTGTAATCTTTATTGCGTTTGCTATTACAAGTGTTTCGTAGTTAACTCGCCAGGCAAATGATATTGACCAATACTGGATTTTAGTTTTGTTTTTAGTCGTAATACTTTGTCATTGCCAGTCGCCTGTCGCCATATAAAAGGTGGTGGAAAACTACCAGTGTTTTTCCGCTGCCATTGAATAATGGCCACATTCAGACAGAGCCAGTGAATTATTACCTACGCTTCCTCGCGCCCCAGCACACACACCCACACACACACACACACACCATACACCTATAGCCACATCTGGTTAAATTTGACCTGAATGACGCCGTTGGTAGTTCCCAGTCGGTGCATGTGCAAGTTCATCGTTTCTTTTGATCAGTTATGACACCGAACAAAAGGCACAAGTACAAAATCTATGTATGACCAGCTGAGCAATATTTTACTTATTTCACTGTCAGTTTACCATTTTATGTCACGTTTCGATTGCAATCAATAATCTTAACAACGCATATACAACATATACCGCTAGACGTTTTTACACTCCAACAGTTTCTGGTTTTGCCTCAAGGGAAAACACTTTAATGAGAATCAGTTTATAAAGAAAGTGAATCTGGAGAAGACAGAGGTGCTGTGGGCTGGGCAACATAGCAAAGAGCTGAAAATACACCTGGAGGGGAAGAAACATAAACAAAGAGACAGTTTAGTATACCTGGGTGGAGCGGTATGTGGGAATGGCTCCTCAGAGACAGAAATTCGCAGGATAATAATAATGTGAGACAGGCACATATCGCGAAAACTCAAGGGAAAGATATTATTATGCACATGTGTGACACCAGCCTACCTGTATGGCCTAAAATCTATAGCAATGACAGAGAAACTACAGGATAGGGTACAAGTGTGCGAAAACAATTGGGTCAGGAGAATTACGGGGGTAAAGAGAATAGATAAGCGAAGAGTGGAAGAGCTGAGGGAGGATGTTGGTGTGAAAGAAAGTTTCAAGATGAAGTTGGTGAGAAGTCGGTTGAAGTGAGCAGGACATGTGGAGTGAAAGGGAAAAGAGCGGTTGGCAAAGAAAGCAGATGCCCGGAGAGTGGAGGGAAAAATGAAGACGAGAGCGACCGATAATGCGGTGGGAGGATTGCATGAAGAGAGACCTGGAGGGATGGAAAGGGGAATGGAGAAAAAGAGCAAACGACCGAGGAGAATGGTGAAGGGTGGTAGAGAAAGTAGTGCAAGCGCAATGAGGAGAAAGAAGAGATAAAGAAGAGGAAGAGAAAAAAGAAAATGTCGACGTATCCAAGCCAGCCTCACCCACGAAGACAGGGAAAGATGAGGAGGACAACATCAAATCATTAGATAATGATAGCTGTGCTATTTCCAAAATATAATTATATAGTCTATATATGCGTCATGTTATATTTTGGAATTTAATCTCATGTTTATAATAATTTGCTAGGCTTCCTTGTCACTGTAAAGTTGCCTGTATGTCGTTTGTTAGACCAGAAACAGAATAATTCCGGGGCACCCATCCATATAGGATACATATGCTATTAAATGGCGCCTGATGCACCACCTGCAGTAACATATGACAACACACCAATACTCCAGTTCAGCGTCAACAAATCATATCTTATGGTTTATGGTGTGGTTTATCCAAATAAACTAATCGTATCATATAATGTAATACTAAGTTATGATGAAGTGTCGATAAACTGTTAACGTAAAGACAGCGAATAAGAGTCGCTTTATGCGTCTTTCTGCAGCCTTGGGCATACAGCGAACAACGAAAATCTATGATTTATATTTGTGTCGATGATGTCAATATATGCCATATGGCATAGCACTTGACTGTTGCTCATTGAAAGCCGTGGGGTGCACTCGAAGGAGTGGTATCATGGTATTTTAATTTACGCTGAATGGTCACATTCATATAGAATCTGACGTAGTTTATTTAGTGAACTTCTTCGTTCAAAGTCACCGGACGGTGTCCGGCCTTTACACACCCAGTTGCGTGCTGCGTGCGTTTACACTGAGTAATTTACCGATTCCACGAACCATGCATCAAAATGCTACAGGTTGTCTAAAGTATAGAAACGGCAGGGAAAATAAATGTCTAGAAGATTAGAGGTTAAGTATATTGTGTAGAGGAGGTTAAAGACCCCTACAATGTGTCTAAAATCAAACAATCTAAACGACATATTGAAATACATTTCAGGTAGTAACAGGACGACAGCTAGAATGTACAGAAACTAACATAATGGGCAGGTAAAGGTCATGCATTTTTGTATCTTGCTCAGAATGATTGTGTGGCACTCGTCTTTACATAATCATTATGTTAATAAGTAAATAAAGCGAAAAAGAAACCATTCCTGAAACATAAATTGAGATTAATGGCAAATGGCCGACGATATTTCCCTGTGTTCCCATGTTTTCCCTAAAGGAATAATGTTTGTTCATCGGATGACCACGGGACTAATTACCGCGTGCTTCTGACTTTGTAGATGTAGATAAGCTTATAACGAGAAAGAATGATTTTACATTTAAACAATGCCGAAAGACTAAACTATTGCTTGCCGCACGAATGAGTGGTAACAAACTGCACGTGTAGTTCTACAGATACGCCGGCGTTAACATGCGAAGGCAGCCCCGACTTTGAATAGTCGTCCTTTTTTATATATGTTTCAACTCACAGCTATCTGAACCGGTTTATGATACCGTGCAATTTGAAAATAACTATCATATACGTATGTATGTATGTATGTATAAATGTATGTATTTATGTATGTATGTATGTATGTATATATATATACATATGCATGTATACATATATATACATGTATATATACATATATATACATACATATATATAATATACATATCTATATATATATATATATAAATATATATATATATATATATTTGTGATCTTGATGTAGTATATTATTGCAAATAATACTGAACACCAAAAGAAAAGTTCACATTTTTATTTTATGTTGATATGAACAGTGAACGGTTCTTCGTAAGATCAATAATGAATAAAAATGTAAACTCAATTAACGCGTTTACAAACGCAAATAAGCAGGTATGCGAATCCAAGAGCAACGTCGCGGCTAGACCGCGTTTCTCAATCTGATTGTTGTAACCCAGTCAATAAATTGCTCGACGTGTATTTGTTCTACACTCGCTCTCTCTATACAAACAAGGGGGATTTGTTAATAGAGCGAGGAAGCAGCAGTTCACTCAGAAATGTAGAGCTATTGACGGTCTTCTTCTGAAACAAGCAGCACTTATCCAGCACACCAAGCGGGCTGCTTACCAAGCCGGTCTTTGCTGGGCACAGACGATGATCGCGGCTCCCGAGCTTCCATCTCCAAGTGACTGGGGGTGGAACAGGAATGAAAACGGCGGCTGGAAAATATGCTGGACAACTCTTCCAGAAGCTACGCAAGCTTGTCGAGGACTACTGCGCTGTGGTTGCAAGAAAGGGTGCAGAGGACTATGCAAGTGCCTCACGGCAGGACGTCAGTGCACTGCTCTTTGCTAATGTGGTGGACTGTGTGTTCATAGCTAACGTCTGACACACTAAACATTGACCACATTTGGCATAGAACGTTTCTGTCGTTGACAATGTGTAGACAATTATCATGTGACATACATACAATTGTTACATGCATACTGATGACATGGATTTAACTTAGCAGATTATATATAAAATAACAAATGATGGCGGCCATTTTGGAAAATAACCGCTATTTTGAAAAAAGCTAGACGCCAATTGGAAAACATGGCCGATACGAATGTCTGACAAGATCAAAAGTAGCATATTTGAAACAGCCGCACTCAAAAACCTAAATTTTGACAGCACCGTTATTTCTCTGGGTGATTTAGTTCGTACGATATGAGGAAAATTGGCTTCCATAGGCGCCATCTTTAAAAATTGCGGATAAGAATATCGTCGAAGACCAATCGTAACACATTTACCATCTTTGACCTATAACCAATACAGTGACATAACAATTACGGTTTTATATGCCAAAAAAATAAAGATATAGGGACAGTGATTTTAGCGACCGCCATATTAAAAAAATGCCGGATGTGAATGTCGAAGAAGGTCAAAAGTAACATATTTGAAATCGTTGACCCCGTAAACCTATGTTTTGGTACTAAAATGACTGCTCTACATGGCGCATTTATTGAGATATGGAGAAAATACGTTTTCGGTGGCCATTTTGAAAAATGGCCGCCAACGCCTTCCAGGGAGAAATCTGAGATGGCCCTATATCCAAATATTTTTGATTTTGTATGCTCTAAGTGTGGTTCAAATGTCATGCTTGTATCATAAAATGCACAATTCATACATATATCGGCTGGGCTAACAGAGACGGAGAGAGTTGGCCGGCGAACACAGAGTGCAGGATGTGCAGCTGGGGGTTTCCCTCCAGCTTGGGCTGGGATGTGAAGCTGAGCTGCCATGGTGTCGTAAGTTGGGCTGGACTGGCATGGGTCAGGGTAGAATGTGTACTGGAATAATAAAGAGTAAGATTGCGTAGTGTTGTTTATTAGTTAGTCAGGTGTCAGTAATTCTTTACAGTCGATACCCCCCGTTGTTGTTGCGCGCAAGAGGACCGCTACGACAATATAACTTGACTGTTGCTCAACGATAGCCGCGGGGTGCACTCCAAGGAATGGTATCAGGGTATTAATTGAAGCTGAATGGTCACATTCATATAGAATCTGACGTAGATTATTTAGTGAACTTCTTCCAAAGGCAGCGGACGGTGTACGGCTTTGACACACCCGGTTGCGTGTATTTATACTGAGTAATTTACTGATTCAGAATACAAAGCATCAAAATGCTACAGGTAGTCTAAACCATAGAAACTGCAGGGGAAATAGATGTATAGAAGACTAGAAGTTAAGTATACCGTGTAGAGAAGGTTAAAGGTGTCTGAAATCAGACAATCTAAACGACGCATTGAAATACATTCCAGGTAGTAACAGGACGATTTGATTGATTGATTGACAATTTTATTTCTACTCGGTGACATACTTAGTTTTCACTATTTTCGAAGGCCGAGCCCTTCATACACCATTTACATCTATCATACAACACATGTTGATATATATACAAAGGATACAGGTTAAAAGAGATTACAATAAATAAATAAATAATAATAATAAATAGAATGAAAGAATGTATAGAAATTAACATAATGGGCAGGTAAAGGTCATGCATTTTTTAAATATTGCTCAGAATGATTGATTGGCAATCTTCTTTACATAATCATTATATTAATAGTAAATATAGCGAAAAGAAAACATTACTGAAAACATAAACTGGGATCAATGGCAAGTGGCCGACGATATTTCCCAGCGTCCCCATGTTTTCCCTAGTAGAATCATGTTTGTTCATCGGCTGACCACGAGACTAAAGGCGTGCTTCTTACATTTTCCAACGTAGATGTAGATAAGCTTAACGAGAACGGATGGTTTTACATTTAAACGATGCTGAAAGACTAAACTATTGCTCGCCGCACGAACGAGTGGTAACAAACTACACGTGTAGATCCACAGACACGCCGGCGTTAATATGCGAAGGCAGTCCCGACTTTGAGTAGTCGTCCCACCCACCCTGCGACCAGCACACTCACAAGTCAAACTGATTTGCCAGAGGCTCAGTGGCGCAGTAACGGTTGTCGGCGCTCGGGAACAAAATATAACTGAGACAGCGCGACACAACGAGACGATAATAAATCAATTACTGTGACGCCGCGGCAAAAAATGTTCTACTCCATTTGCGTCGGCCGCCAGTGGAGGTCTTTGTGCCCTTCCTCTTAGGCTACCCTCCCTGGACCCACCTGGTTAGTAGCTTTGACTGTCTCGGTCTTGAGCGATACGGCAGCAGTTCGTTCTGTCGGGCGGAACCGACTCTGTGGAACGCGCTACCCGACCACCTGTGACTGACCGAGTGCATGAATACATTTAAAACGCTAACATTCACCCCCATATCATAATACTTATTATTACAATTATTGTTATTGTCTACTATTATCCTAGTATTTGTTAATTATCTATTCATTAATATTTTGTGTATGTGTATTTATTAATTAATTCAATTTTATATTATTATTTCGGTTAGTTGACGTAAAGCAGCGATCCGTCGAACATTCACGGGAATACCAGCCAATGAATGACGCCGGCAACCAGGACGTTGTTTGCTGCAGGTTGTCAGCAACTTAAATCTGATTGGCTGTGAATGTGACGGTTCCGCACGAGTGGTTATGAGCCGAACTCGATCACACAATGAGTCGAAGGCAGCAGTCGAGGCGACTACTCAGGTGCACACACCTGTGAATACCTCGATTATCATGCCGAAGTTTCCACGGGAATCAGAGCGCAGACCAACTAACTACGATGACTACAAGAAGCCCGGGAAGGTAAGGAAAATGGGCTTACAAGTGATGCCTTCATGTTGTTTGACTTTATATTGTGAATTCCACGCGTGACCAGATGTAATTGCCCTTTGTTCAAATGATGTGCGTTCCGCTGTCACTAACGCTTTCTTCTTGGAGTGCTCGCTGTTCCTGCATGCATCTGCGGTGATTATTCAGTCAGAACGTAGTTTCTAGCGATTATGCCTCTTAATTTAAATCCCTAAATTGGGGAGATTTACATCGAGTGTGACAATTCTTACTTCAGTTGTACGTCATCTACTTTCATCATGTGTACTTGATTGAAGCGGACACGATTTAAACTTCATTGTGATATATCTTGAATACAGATACCTGAAATATTACCAGATCTCCGTATGCACACACGCACGCACACATAGACACGCACGCATACATAATAATTATACATTGCACACATACACCCACACACAAACTCCCGCACACACAAACTCACACACACACAAACACACACAACACACCCACCCACACACACAAACACACACACACACACGGGTCAATATTTGACAAAGTGGAAAAATTGTGTTCCCAATACTCATTTTTAAAGCATAGAATATACTTATATATTTTAATTGTGCATGATATACGTTTCTATGTATCTGTTATCATTGGATGTTTGTGTCTTTTGAAAATGTTCACGTCCAAACAATAAAAAATACGGCTGACGTTGGTACCTCCCTACAGAATTTGCGTGTCGCCAACGGCATGGCGGCACAATCCCATGCAGCTGTTGGTCAGCTAATATATATTGATAATAATCACACCATAATACATTACACTGAACTATTAGGAACACTCCCGCTAATGTATGAACATGGTTTAAAAAACAACAATTTTCTTTACAATTTTAAAACAAACAAAATCATATGTCGCCAAAATGTTATCATTCGAGTAATAGTATGTTAAACACTACCACATAAACTATCATACGAACATGTCCTACGTGACACGGGTCGCGAGATGTTGACGTGTGATTATGGTGAGAAGACGAAGTTGCATAGATCTTTTAGTTTTTGTAATATTTCACGATTTTACCTGTTAACAATTATTTACTTGTTGTGGGTCACTAGAGAACAGCATCTAAATTTGTCAAACTGAAACGATATATTTACTCAAATCGCCTAAGTGTTGATTCACTGCATACGTGCCGGAATCGTGGGGGGTTAGGGTGCTGAGCCCCCACCAAAATATTGGAGGGCGGCTGGAGATGGGATTAGCCCCCCAATATTTAGGGAAGGTATGCACGTTTGGGAACAATTTGGCGAGCATAAGGGTGTTTTGTTGCGTGTTTCAAGGGGGATGCAATTGGAGGTTTTCGGAGAGCCTGAAGGTGGGATTTTGAGCGAGCTTCGGGGGGTGGGCTGGTGATGCAAATCGAGTTTTTTTAGTTTCAAAGTGGGTTTTTTTGGCAAGCGTGTAAATCGAAGTTTTGGAGAGCCTCAGCTTCAGGCCTGATGGAGGTTTCTGGTGAGCTTCAAAAATTGTGAACATCGCCGTGAAAAACATTTAACAACTCCGGTCATGATCCGTCAGCGGTGTAGTGCTGAAGCTCCGGCTCAGCCCATGCAATAATAAATTCGTTTCGTTGTCTATGCAGTGTATACGAACGTTCATACAAAGAAATATCGCGAGTTATGTGCAATTTTACACTCTCGTGAACAAACTCTCATCCCCAAAGTCATTAATGTAATTATAGTAACCTTTTTTTCGGCGATCGTCAGAACGAACGAAATGTAAAGCGAGTTCGAAATCCTCTGATCGTGCAAACCAGAACATTGACGAATTTTCTATCACTGTTAGCAGTATAATAAACGCTTGCTTAACTGAAGGATTGATACCGATTAGACTGAAGCGTGCCCTGTCAGTCATTTATCTCAATTCTCGAAGATAATTCGGTGGCGTAAAAACGTGGTGAGTATTTGGGGCTGAGACAAAAACCTTGGGTTTCTCCAAACACCTCCAGTTGCACACTCTCTGAGGCTCACCAATAACCCACCTTGCGGCTCTAAATATTAATGGGCAAACCTAGTGGCCACTAGACTGAAAACTCATTTGGACAATCACTGAATAATCCATTTCAATCCGCGTACAAACAGCCCTACTGTGGGTAATTTATGAGATCAGGATGTTCCTTGACCGTCAACAATGGAATGTCGTTGTTCCGATTGCCTCAAGGCCGCTGTCGACGCGATAGTTCACTCGAAACTCCGCGATCGTTGACATCGACGCTTTGGCTTTTATAAACCAGGGTTCCATAAGGATCAGTGTCCACGGCTGTTCTCCGTGTGGGTGCAGTCGATCGGTGATATAACCCCCAAACACAATCTCAAATATCACCACAATGTTGATGATGAGCAATTGTTTGCCATTTTGATTCGAATGCAGTTTCTCTGCCGATCGATGTGCATCGTGTTGGATAGTGTAACAATCAGAACAATGGGTATCATGCAAACTTTTCCCACCCAGACATCATAATTTTTTCAACAACGTTTTGTTCCGAAAACCACGCTTAACATTGGCAAACGTGCTTTTTCTGTAGCTGCACCCAAACTCTGGAATCAACTCCCTATCACTTTAAAATCATCTCAAACTATAAACCTTTTGTTAAACAAACTCAAGACTTATTTATTTGAAATTGCATCCCCTAACCTTCGGCGGTCCTTTGCGCTTATGATGACTCTTGCTTGTCCCTGTTAACGATTTTGCCCGACGATTCTTGTCTCTGAGTTCAGATTCCTGGGGATTTAGGCGCTATATAAGTTTGTTATTATTATTATTTTGTAGCCGATAGCGTCATATTACGCCCGAATGGAGCCGAATTGGCAACCGATGGCTACTCGGATGATCCCGGCATGGCAAGCGTGGCCCGTCACCAGTCAGCTGCATGCTCCCAAGTCGCTCTTTCCTTCCTCGCCTCACATGTTGTCCCAGCCTAGAGCCGAGCGCATTGTTTCCTCTGCCTCGAGCATTTCGTCCGCACGACGACGACGGGGGTGGTTGCGCCGCTATCGCGGAGTGATCTTGCTGACCGTCCTTCTCACGATCGTCATCGCATCTCTCATCGGCGCCGCTATCTACCTGTCTGGTAGGTGTTTATTGTGTTTTATTAATACTATTGTTATTATTATTATTATTATTACTAATTTGTAAAGCGCCGTGTTTTCGCGTGAAACAACTGTTCAAAGGCACTAACAACAATACAAATATAAGATACATTAATACATTAAAATAAACTGGAACATAAAAATGGAATAGTAAACAAAATTAGACAAATAAAAGTACCATAAATAATTTGCATAAAATATGTTAGGTAAACCCTGCAAATATAATTTAGGTTAAACATATCAAATAATATAAATAGCTAGAATCAATAAGATGCTTAAATGGCCTAGTACATATGTCGACGGTAACGGTAAACCTTGACGAAAGCGGTAAAATAAAAAAATCACTGTAATTGAAATAACACATGGTCAAGCACACATACCATGATAATCCGCTGGACGGTAAAACTGCTCGACGGAATATCGTCGACAAAATCAAAGAGAAAAAATACCACGCGGACATTTTACTCTGAGCAATCAGCCCTGTTGGGATGTCAATGACAATTCTAAATTGCATAATTTGTCCTATCATTTGATTTTCAGGGAGTTAAGTAATTCAGTTAATTTTGTTTAATTATTTTGTTGTGAATACAGTGTTTAATGAATAGCTCGACATTCAAATGTTGTTCTCTCTACAATGTTTGTAGACGGAACGTAATGTTAGTAATTGTATTAAAAAATAGCAATATATATTGCCCAGTACCAAGTTACTTGGAAACAAGGTGTGTCGGCCGGCTGAATATGCGGCGTTTTTCTTGAATGAATATTTTATACACCGTCCACAATCAGTTCGTGTGACTAGAAATGTGTGACAATTTGCATATACCGTCAGTGTACATGCCGAACTAGGTCTTTAATGTTTTCGTGGCATTCAAGTGATATCGCAGATTGATGCAATGTGTCGCTGCTATATTTGAGTAGACGGGTATTGTTGTTGCTGCAACGTTAAACGCTGTATGAGTCAGTGGCAACTTGTACCAGTTCCAAGTGGTGATATTCAGGTCTGTGAAAAGAAGCGCGTTATTTTCGGACAATGATCCCGTAATACAATGGTGTTGGTTACACGTTCAGGGCACAGTGCTATCATTATAATCATTCTAATATGAGAACACACTTGTACCTGGATATGCATATGCATAGGGTACAAGCGTGAACGTTTCTATACCATTTGGCTGGGCCGCCAGTGGAGGTTTTTGTATCCCCCCGACGCGCTTTCTGGATCCGCCTCTGTTACAGTGTGATTACAACTGAGATGTAATCAGTCGTCAACGACTCTCTTTGACCTAGCTATTCCATTTTCTATTTCAACAGATATAACATATTCCGGGCGGTTTGGGCATGTTTGCCATATGCCAAACGAAAACCTGATTAAAATATCTTTCAATGAAGACGTTAAAGGAGAAAGAAACGAGGAAGGCTGCGGAAGAGGTGTAGTGACCAAATTATACATGGCACCAAACTCCCGCTGTTAGCCGCAAAGCGGTGTCTCTAGACGGGACGAAATGGATGGGTATGGCATCCAGGAGGACAGCGAGATGGCATTTAAGTCAAGTTAAGTCAAGGTTATAGCCAATCGGGATGTCGAGTCCCATGAAATAATAATAAGGTAACCTCGTTTGCGCCTAAATCCTCAGAAACCAAGCTCAGAAGCACATCAATATAAGTGTTAGTCAATATTGTTTCGAACTCAGAGCGCTGGCATGTGCTAACCACTGCACTAGCCGCGCTCCCTACCCCATTCAGTCTTTTAAAAAATATCCCCACGTTGTTTCGTTGAATCTCAACTGATAAAGTAGCGTCGTGGAGCGTGCCTGTAGTTTAGGGGTCGTATCATTCTCAATTATATGTTTGATCAGAACACGCATGAACAGTATTTAAAACGGAATCGCAATTGAGTTGTGAACTAAAGCATTACCACTGAATGATTGACACTGCAGTCAGTTTCTGCCTATCTAAGGCTACGGCTGAGTGAATTGTATTATAAATATACATAGTTATCCCTCCCTTAACAGGCATGTAAGTCTCAATTTACTTACCGGAGTTTGCCCCGGTTCAACATTTCGTAATTAAATAAAGTAGGCTTTATTGTTAGTGAGACTCTACTGGCCTTGCGAATATAATTTAGTTTTTGACTTACGCCTTAGCCTTAGCTATGGGCTTAACATTCTTTACTAGTTATTATCTATATGATATATAATTATGTGGTTTTGCTATATTAATTTCAATTGAATATGATAATATTCTAACATAATTATGTCACCATTATGCTTATTGGGTGTTTTCTGCTTGTCTTGCTCTGTTGCTGTAAAGGAAATTTTTTTGTTTTATGCAAACCATTGACATCTAATCATTGTAATGTGATTTTTAAACACTCTATGTCTTCATGTTTGATATAATATAAATTTACTGCCAATCCCCGCTCTACGTCAGCATTGAAATTAGCAATAATTTGTTACTAGCAGGAGATGTAAGTCTCAATCCTGGGCCAGCTGTTAAACGAAACATTCATGTGGCCACTACAGACGTTCGATCTGTACGAGATAAGACAGCCTCACCTTGTGATCTACTAATTTCAAAGAAAATATACATTCTTGCTGTAACTGAGACCTGGCTCAGACCACATGACACACCTGCATACATTGCTGACGTTTCCCCTTCTGGTTACACCTTTCACCATCGACCATGGTTAGTTGGCAGTGGAGGTGGTGTTGGCTTTTTAATAGCACAGCAGTTCAAAGTTAAATTACATTCCAACCCTGAAAACCCCACCTTTGAGTCCATATGTGCTGAAATTTAAGAATCTTATTTTCCCGCATACTTTGTTTGAAGACTATCAGGATCTGTTGAAAATCTGGCAATTATTCATTCAGAATTTTATATTCTTGGTTACATTTGGATCTACCTTCTACAAGTACAACTACGTTTGATAATATTCTGGCATCCTTTGATTTGAACCAATATGTTACCTTTTCGAAACATATACATGGCCATAGGCTTGACCTCTTAATAACCCGTTCAACTTGTAATAATATCCAAGCATCTATTGTTTCAACTTTCAGATGGGTTATCAGACCACCATACTGTCATTGCTAATGTTAACGTTTTTATAACTCCATTAGAGTCGAAACACAAT
Organism: Paraescarpia echinospica; assembly: GCA_020002185.1. Classification (NCBI taxonomy): domain Eukaryota; kingdom Metazoa; phylum Annelida; class Polychaeta; order Sabellida; family Siboglinidae; genus Paraescarpia; species Paraescarpia echinospica. The sequence goes on from CM034532.1 coordinate 59,642,282, forward strand.
GTGTCTTAAAGAGCCATTCACAGGATTGACATTACAGCTTTAATGGCTGATAGCCTTAAATCAGACCTTATCACGGATCCAAAAGAACATCTATCTGACTTATATAAACAGTACTGTCAAGTACTCAATGTATTACTTAACAAGTATGCACCTATAAAATCCAAATGTGTCTCAGAAAGGCCGCCGGCACCATGGATGACTTCCGAAAGAATACTATATAAAAGGCGTCGTCGTTATTTAGAGCGTGTATGGCGCAAATCGTGGTCGCTTTTAGAAAGGTTACGCTATTCTAAGCAATATCACCTCTGTAACAGACAAATGGCCAAAGCTAAATCAGATTATTATACAAATATGATCATAAATAAGTCTGATAACCCGCGACAGTTATGGAACTGCATCAATAACATTCGGCCTGCTCCATCACTACCTGATCATGTGTCAATTAAGTGTCTCCATGATTCGTTCTCTAGTCACTTTAAGAATACAATCAGTATTATTTGTTCTGCTTTCCCACGTCATATTTTAAGTAATGTCAGTGTGGACTTTCCACAAGAAAATTATCTACTTGTATCATTTGAACCTGAAGTTAGGAAAATAATTACGTCATCCTCAAATAAATGTTGTACACTTGATCCATTTCCAACAATACTGCTAAGAGCATGTCTTGATAGATTAATTGGAAGAAATATTATAAATGCATCACTTTGCTCTGGCTGTTTTCCGGATGATTTCAAATACGCCCATGTCACACCACTTCTTAAGAAGTCATCTCTGCCAAAACAAGACCTAAACAATCATAGACCTATTTCTAATATCAGCGGTATTTTCAAAATACTAGAAAAGATTATAGCAAGTCGTCTAAGGTATCATATTAGCATAGATGTCTTAACTAATATGTCACAATCAGCATATAGACATTTTCATTCAACAGAGACTGCCCTCTTAAAGGTTCATAATTACATTAAGTTGAACATTAATAATGGTAAATTGACTGCACTTACCTTACTAGATCTATCTGCCACTTTTGATACGATTGATCACAACATTCTCATTGAACGCTTATTAAAGTGGCACGGCATATCTGGCACAGCTCTAAGCTGGTTTTCTTCATATCTAACTGATCGATACTAAACTATAAAGATTGAAAACTGTTTTTCAGCTGCACTGCCGACTATATTTGGTGTTCCCCAGGGTTTTGTTCTTGGGCCTTTGCTTTTTATTATTTACACCGTGCCACTAAGCTCTGTTATACAAAGACATAACTTGGATCATCATCTTTATGCTGATGATACTCAGATCTACATTTCATTGGCTATCCCGGATACAAATCGCTCCCTTAACCAACTTAGTGATTGCTTTCAAGATATCTTCCACTAGATGACTGACAGCAAGTTGAAATTAAATGCAAATAAAACTGAATTGATCATTATTGGTATTCCAATGCAACGTAGTAAACTTGATGGTTTTTCCCTACACGTATTTTGAATCAGTATATAACGCCAGCAACCGCGGTACGGAATCTAGGAGTCAAAAAGTCTGGAGCGTCACTGCAAATCGTCTCTAACATACCTTTCCCGTCTTCCGGTTTTATGTCCGACAGCATCCAAGCGTTGGGTGCGACTACGGCAAAAATGTTGAATGTCACCGCGAAAAACGTGCACCGTGCAAATCGAGCTTTGTTAGAGAGCCTGAAGGAGGGGTTATTTGGTAAGCCTCGGGGGGTGGTGAAAATCGCGGTTTTTGGACAGCGTCAATGTAGGTTTTGGCAAGCCTCAAGGTGGGTGCATTTAGGTGTTTTTGAGCGCCTTAGCCCGCTATATTCACCACGTTCCGAAGCCAGAGTATTTAGTATATACAAAACAATCAATCAAAATAAATGGTTTCTAATATTACCCCCTCCCCGTCTTCCGGTTTTATGTCCGACAGCATCCAAGCGTCGAGTGCGACTACGACAAAAATGTTGAACATCACCGCACTCCTCCCTCTTACTGTCTTCCGATGCCAAGTCTCTAGAGACAGGAGCCGATGCTTCGGCTGGAACCTTTACATTTGACAGAATTCCACCATAAATTTAATATGTCCCTAAATACACCACCGGACCTGCAACATACAGAGTGATACCCGTTTGTATAAACTCACATATCAATCCTGGGTACGCCCCTGTAATGCGTAGGTTGCTCACGAAACCTTCGGATTCAAAATAATTACAGGTGATGCAAAGCAACGTCTTTGCCATAATCTGTCCAAACTAATCATTGTTAATACATGTTCTTGTGTTTCAGGTTCCAAACCTACCCCGCCTCCTAAACCAGGTAAGCCAATTCAATTCAAAATACCTTTATTATCCCTCATGGAGAAATTGTCTTGTGTTGTTCGCTATTTAAGAACGCAATAAATAAATAAATAAGTACACATGTGTAAATGAGAACACTGATTCAATGAATTACATATGATTAAAATGAAATAGCACAGAACAATCAGCCAGTTGTTAGGAAACATAATTTACACTTACATATCACAGCCATCAGTACAGGAACAAGTTCATCATCACAGGTGTTATTTAACTAGGTGGAATACAGTGCAATTACATACGATTAAAATAAAATAGCACAGAACAATCAGCCAGTTGTTAGGAAACATAATTTACACTTACATATCACAGCCATCAGTACAGGAACAAGTTCATCATCACAGGTGTTATTTAACTAGGTGGAATACAGTGCAATTACATATGATTAAAATAAAATAGCACAGAACAATCAGCCAGTTGTTAGGAAACATAATTTATACTTACACTTACATATCACAGCCATCAGTACAGGAACAAGTTCATCATCACAGGTGTTATTTAACTAGGTGGAATACAGTGCAATTACATACGATTAAAATAAAATAGCACAGAACAATCAGCCAGTTATTAGGAAACATAATTTACACTTACATATCACAGCCATCAGTACAGGAACAAGTTCATCATCACAGGTGTTATTTAACTAGGTGGAATACAGTGCAATTACATACGATTAAAATAAAATAGCACAGAACAATCAGCCAGTTGTTAGGAAACATAATTTACACTTACATATCACAGCCATCAGTACAGGAACAAGTTCATCATCACAGGTGTTATTTAACTAGGTGGAATACAGTGCAATTACATACGATTAAAATAAAATAGCACAGAACAATCTTGCCACGCTTACGCTTGCCAGTCCTGGTAGAAGTTGTGCCTGGCGACAATAAATGTTCTGGTATTTCAAGCAAGGTAGTCGAGAAGTGGACACTACTAGGCCGAAGAGCCAACAGTGCCTCTCGTGAAAAAGTTCTGAAGACGCCATCTTGCCGCTGTCCCCGCGCGGGTACTCCATTCACACACAGCAAAACCAACAGCACAGTCAATAAAAGTAAATAAAACTTGAAAAATCCTGTGCAGTACATCTTCAAACACACATTCAGCACTCCAGTAAAAGTTCCATCAAGTAAAAGACTAAGAGAACAACAACAAAAGCAGAGCTCAGCGAACACCACAAGTCGCCATGACAGCGCCACCTAGTAGCCAGTTACCTAACTGGGAAACTTGCGTTCTAACATAAATGTTCCACTGGACACGTTTTAGATAAATGTAGTTGCACGGCGTTGCGTTATTCCCAACCAGCTATTTCAGAGACCCGCTGTTGTGTCAACGATGCACACCCATGTATGCATACAAACTATCCACCATCAGTCTTCATATACATCTGCGAAAGTCATACTGTGCAAGTTACTGTTCGCTCAACCACTCATCTTATCCTTCTTACTACTGGAGTAAGTCGGACCATAACGCTCAGTTTTCAGGATATTGGAAGCGGAGAAAATATTCCGCTAAGTATATTATTGTCTTCGTGTTATGGATAATCTAGTTCGATTTATTAGGTATGTTCCTTGTGTTTACATTTCTAACGAGTCTAGTTTTTTGAGAAAAAAAAACTTGTAATCATTTTAGCGGAAGTATTTTCGTGAGGTAAGAAGCCCGCTATGTGGCAAAAAGCCCTGAGATGGACATTTGGAAATGTGTAATTATTTATTTTGATATTGTTCTTATATTTTGCACCCAACCATTACATTTATACCACTACTACAATACTATTACTATGTTCTATATATTCGCCTCATTTATCTCAGCTTCCCGTGGCTACAGTATATAGTACCACACTTATAAAGATGTTTTTGTGTAATTTTGCTAGTAAATGGTAATGTGAGCAGCTTACCGCGTGTTCTGTTTCTGTTGCACCCATATTGTAACCAGACAGGTATGGTGACATTCAACTCTCTCTCTCTGACTATCTCGACATTCTTATTTTCAAGGCTTGTAGCTATATAAGGTGGAAGTGCTTTTCGCTCCAGAGGGGATTTTACCCCGTTCTACTCTCCATTATAGTCGCCGCATTCACCATCCTAATTTCAACATGATTTTGTCAACTGATCATATTTCAGAGACGTTTGTCGCTCAAATGAGATTGGACAATTTGATCTACGACGAGAAGACGTACGGCAATCCTAACTCGCCTGAGTACACACACCTCTCGGGAGACTTCTGCTCTAGCGTGAGTTACATGAGTTAAACAAGTTAATGAGTTCAGTGAGTGTAACGAGTTCAATGAGTTCACTCAACCATTGTTGTTGCATGTTCACTTCTTAGGTTACATAGTACCATGCTTCAACAAATATACGCAGACACGCACGGTGTGTGTGTTCGTGTGTGCGTGCATGCATGTGTATATATATATATATATAATATTATTATTATATGTGTACAATTATATATTATAATTATATGATATATATATATATATATATAATATTATATACGTATATATATATATATATATATATCATATGCACACATGCATGCACGCACACACGAAAACACACACCAGATTTCCAGGGACCGTTATTGGTCTTAAGTCAATTAAAATAGTCTCAATGCTTGTATCTGAAGATGCATCTACTTCCCTAAGCGCCGAGATTTTGAGCAGCAAGCAAGCGGATTACGGTGAGTCCGGCATCGCTCACCGGCAAGCAAGCGGGGCACTTGTGTCGAATCCGGACCCATCCCGATTTTGCCGTTATAACTTGAGTTTTGCCTAACTTTTATACATCAGTGCGTTAGTTCCATCATTCAACATCATGCCAGGCATATTTATATTACGAAAATACGACCATGTTTGTGCTAGTCTGCGACGCTGCAGTCGTGCGTTACCGCATCGAGCGCAAATTGAGCGATATAGCAGCGTATGTTGATGCATACCAGGGCGCTACTTACGCCTCAAAAGTGCGCTAAGAAGCAATATTCCTAAATGTAAATATGCCTGGAATAATGTTGAATTTATACCCTTGCATTCTGATCGTAACATAATAATTTTTTGACCATTTATCAATGTGTTGTGTTTGTATTATCCCAATTATTTTGATTCAATCAAGACAATATATCTCGAACACTCGGTTGCTCCGCTCAGCCGCAAGGAAACTGCCTATTGCAAGAGAATAAATACTAACCGATCCCTTACTACATAGCTAGCAGTATATTCGCCAGGTGGCACCATCGTCTCGCTGTTTGGGTGTGCTAATGGCGTACGTCAAGTAAGCGAGTCGTCCGAGTTGGATACATTCACATATCGATCAAACATTCCAATATACTACGTGTTTAGTACTATTAATGAACGTTGCTTAGTGTTAACAGCTATTTATATATTCACGTGTGGTCAAGAGGATACAAGAACGCTGCAAAGTCTCCAGATAGGTGTAAAAACAAATGTTATGTAAAGAGATTGTCATATGTCGCAGTAATTTGATATTGATTATTGGGGGAGAGAACATTGCATTATGGATTCCCGACATCGCCAAAATGGAGGTGTACCCTAATTAAGGCATGTATGCTAATTAGAACGAATACCATATATATACGTATATATATATACCTACATTCAATCACGCACGCACGTGCGTGATTGAATGTGCGTGCGTATATATATATAAATGTATACATACGTATATATATATATATATGTATATGTTTATATACATATATATCATTATAATACATAAGTTGAGTGTGGGAATGTCATTTTGAATACATTTACCTTAATATGTTAGTGTCTAAAGTGTCGAATCATTGTAGAGTAATGGACAGTTCGTTCCAGGTTCTAAGCGCGCCAATTGTGAAGTCACGTCTGCTTATGCTAACCTTTGTTCTAGGAACAAAAACATTGTTTTGTGAAAGTTGAATTAAGAAAATAGTACAGTTGTCAAAGCAAGTACTAGATCATAGTGTTTGTTAATAACGCTATCGATACTTTTGACGCCCTATTGCGTAAGCATGTTTACGGCTTTAGAAAACGGTTTCTCAACATTGTTTTCATAAATTGTATGTACAGTTGTACGTACGTAGTTAATGGGCAAATCAGGTCTAGCTGGCACAAATCTCAATATATTACGAAACGGTGATTTTATATCATGTCTTACATATGTATTCCATTTTTTTTAATCTTTTAAAACTTATTTATTAAATTATTTAATTTATTCTATATTTAATTATATTTTTTTAAATCTATTTATGTGTCTAATTTATCTACTTTTAAAAGGTATGTATTTTTATTTATATGTATCAATTGCTTGTGTTATTTTTTGCTTAAAATATATGTATTCGTATTCATATTCGTAAACCAAATTATGAAAAACGTTGCGGTCTCAGTGCAACACATTATACATAAATTGTCGACCCGTTAGACAATTAAGTATGTTTTATATGATATGCAATTAGCGGTGATTGGCAAAAGTCAAGAGGGCTACTAATCCATTCAGATGATGTACTTTGCCTAAATATTATATACAAATCTGCGACTCACTCTGTTCAGTGTTGTAATATTATATGTTTTTATTACGGCTTCGCCAAATCACCCATTTGTTTGTTTTCCAGATAATGACTACGTTAACACAAACCGAAATGGGTGAAGATGTGCAGAAATGCAAAGTCACCCGATTTAGGTAATTTAATAAAGGTGTTTGACTTAGTGGTGATTTTGTTCACGTCTCTCATCTGGTGCTACTTATAAACTGTTGATGTACGATATCGCAGTACTTTAAAGACGTGTTTCTCTAGTTACCTATTAAGCATATTTAACTAAGTAAGTAACAAACCAACACCCATTGCTCGCTCCGACGTGGAAGTCTGAATAGCTTAGGGACTGTCTCATTACTAAACGGAGCTCATACAAAGTACTCAGCAGCCCGCTTTCATCCATCTGTTGATAACATTAAATGTAAGCAAAAAATAAGGTTGTTAATCTTATACATCTACATCGAGTTATAGAAACTAACCATTTGCAACTACAGTCAAGAATATCACGTTTACTGGGGATATGATATAAAACTAGTAGATTGTGGTGGCGTGCGGCGAACTCTGAAAGCCACATAAAGCAAAGTGGCGCCTCCTTTTGGAATTTTTGGAAACATGATTGTTACAACACGCTACGTACAGTAATAATACACTAAATTTGGTGCATCAATTATTGGCTGTGTATTTCAGAGACGATAGTTTCTTAGAGTTATTTACTTTCATCTTTGTTATATGGATCGTCCATCTGTTCATTAAATTCCGTTTTAATGTTATTTTTAACAACAGTGATACTGCCACGTCGTTTTCTGTTTACAGCAACGGCAGTCTAATAGCACACTTCGAACTCATTCTAAGGCAGTTTAGTATGCAAAAACATGGACTTCCGCTGAAGTCGACAGAAGAACTGGAGCAACAGATAACTGAATTTCTATCCGAGGAGACCAAAAAAGAGACGGGGACGTTTCGAAAGTTTCTGAAAAAACCTGGACCGGTGGAAATCCTCGTTATTCATTCGACGAATTTCACTCGGTCAATCACAATGACGACAACGAAGGCTCCCCACACAACAACAATAACTGATCTAACAACAACCGAAGAAGCGGCAACATCAGCAACAACAGCGCCGACAGACACGACAGTGGAGGCAAGTCATCCAAAGACCACGACAGGAGGTGAAGTGGGCGAGACAACAACAAACATTGTAGAGACTACACCTACGTCAAGCACAACATCAACAATAACAACAATACCAACAACAACAGCAACAGCTGCAGCAGCAACAACAGCGGCAACATCAACAACAGAAGCAACAAAAACAGCAACAACAGGTACAACAGCAACAACAACACCAACATCAACAACAGCAGCAGCAACAGCAGCAGCAACAACAGCGACAACAACAACAATAACAGCAGCAACAGCAGCAGCAATAACAACAACTGAACAACGGGAAAAGCCCATTGTGTCCTCGACAGCGGCACCACAGGAAACGATTGATGTGTCAACCCTTCGTCCAACCACTGCAACAATGAAAGTAGAATCAACGACAACAATGGCGTCGATCACAGCAGAGCCTCTTGTGACGTCTACAGAAGCAACTCCGAAGATGGCAACGGCAACAGCCGAACAAAAACCAGAGCAAACACTAGAACCAGAATCAGAACCAGGAACATCCACTGGTGCACCGTTGACAGATTTATCATGGATGACGACGGAATCGTCACCACAGTCAAACATGACAAATACAACAGGATTCCGAGGTAATGTGAGCATGTGTGCATACACTCATATACAATACATACATTCACACGCTCACACACACACTCACTTGCTGGCAAACAAGACAGTAGACACATTTTTCGTATTATGCTGGAAACAAATACTTTTTATTTCAACAACTTATCTTTGCTTGCTTTCAATCCACGCTAAATGCTGTCATGTGACAATGGCTATTATAATATTGGGCAATAAATCTGCGAGTCCGTGTAGTGACTGTCCTTGTTTGTTGGAGGCTGTGGTGGGACTCCGGTTACGTTGTGCGGAATGGCAGGAACGTTTGGCATTGACAAATACAAATATGACAACCATATGCGGTGCGGTTGGAAAATAGAAGTGGAAACAACCATGGTAAGGCCACAGAGTCAGTACGCTTTCCTTAAAAGGAGGTAGTATATTCCTAGTTTTTCATGTATTAAATAATATAATGTTCGTAATACTATACTAGCTACGTTGAAGGTATCCTGCCGGCCAACTTATGTTCAGTAAGCCCATAACAACGGTCGCAATTTGAAGATAAGACCACGGGAACAAGTTCTAATAGTAAAAACATCCAATTTCAAATCAACCTTTATTGGCAATACGTCCGAGACGAGCTGAGTTAATTGCAATACCCTTTAATGTCCAAGTCTCCCCCATTCACTACAGCATACTTCTTCATGTTGCAAATTCCTATGCCCGCCATTTCCGGGTAGACGAGTAGAATATGTCGCTTTAAAATAATCATTGTAAATTATTGCATTTGTTATTGCTAATGTATGTACATACCTAATGGCAAAAGTGCTATTTTAATTAACTTGCGTATCAAAATGGAAATTTAAAAACTCGGGAAGGCGGGTTCTACATTTCTAGTGGTAATGATTCACCGACTTTCACCAATTTATTAAAGATACTTGCTGACTTAAATCACGCATGTTCTTCCATTTTAGGTGATCCGACTGGAGTTCATATACTTAGACATTGAAGACGGTGGAAGATGTTACGACAAAGTTACGATTTATGACGGCGAGAGCACAGCAGCTCCACGGGTGGGAACTTACTGCGGACACGTTTTGCCGGATTTCGTTATTTCCAGCAATAACTCAATATTTGTACTTTTTCAATCCGATGAAATCGTAACGAGGACCGGCTTCCTGGCAAAATACTATGCTATGTCGTATCGTTCTGGTAAGCACTGATTTCGGCATTTCATTGTTTTAGTGTACTCACATTAATGAAATTATGTCTGATGTTGTCGTGCAGTGTAAAATGTAACCACCTGGGCTGGCAGTGTTCGTAGTTTGTGCTCGTGTTTTCGTCTGGTGCTAGCTTCGGTTGTCGTAATGATGGTAGGGAAGCTGATGTGTGCGTGGACAAACTGAGAAGCGCAGTTCGTTTTTAAAAAGAGTGCGTACATTGTTAATCATCGAAGAAAAACAGGTTTGCCCATTAGATCGAGTAACTTATGTAATAATAAATGATCGGACGAGAAGGTTTGAACAAACTGGAATAATTTCAGAGGCATGCGGTGGAAATGTGGAACGACTTAATGGCGATGAAGGGCTGTTTGGGATCACTAACTACCAATATAGAAATGACATGTTTTGCCAGTGGCAGGTTGACGTGGAGACGGGAAAGGTAAGCTCTGTCCGCCAAGTTGAGGACTGTACAAAGTTGTCGATAACAAGTTTTATTATGGACGGCATTGTGGCAAAGTGGAATATATTGTTTGGCCATCACAATAACATGATGCATGATTAAAACAATCCACAAAATAGTTGAGTTGAGAACTGTTTCATTAATGTTCAATCGAAAATGTTGTGGTAAATATCTGATCAGTTTTTAACTTCTCACAAGCCTTCTAAATGTTGTATTTAATTAAGCACAACACCCTCGTGTATGACTTGTATTATTTGTTCAGTAATATGTTGTGAGACAAATGCATTGATCAGTTCATCCCTTAAATTATATTTTCCACACACTGCATATGTGACGGTCGATTGCTGGTGCAATTCAGTTCAGCACTATCTGGAGCCATATGCCACGATTGTCGAAAAGTAATAAGCTTGCGGTCGTTCCCATTGCGGTCTCCTAACTTGCAGAGAATACACTTGCACTTTGAGAGGTTCGATGTGGAAGAGGGTGTCAATTGTTCCCGAGACAGTCTGATCATCATAGACACCGCAACTGGAGACGAGCTGCACATGCTATGTGGAAACTACACACCGAGCGATGTGACGTCACCAAACAATAGTCTGTTGTTCGTCTTTAGAACCGACAGTTTAGTTACACAGAGTGGTTTTGTGATCCGATTCACGGCAATGAAAGTCATTCCTGGTATGTACTCTGGGTGGTGAACTAGCCTGCATTTCGGATTGAATAAGTTAGGTAGCCAATCAATGCGTGCATATACTTACACGGCTATGTTGGCAAAAAGAAGCGTACGTGTATGTTCGTAGCTGCATGGGAGATTTTAGATGGATAAGTCTGTTGCGAAGTATAATTGACACGATGATTCAATGGATAGGTGCTTGCCTCGACTAGTGGAAATAGTTTCTACGTCAATGTCGGCGGCCATCCCAGGTACTTCTAAAACGTCGGATACAACTTGCTCACTTGTCCAATAAAGCGTTGTTGTGACTCAAGGGACCCCACGTGGTGGCTCAAGGGACCCCACGATTTGGGTCCATTGAGTCAGTTCACATACCTCCACTAATTTGCATATATTTAAAAATTTATGTATCCCAGCCTAACATATTTCACGACCCTGTTAGAGGACATACGCATTTACAAGATAGTGCAATTTTAATGTTAAATACTATATTATTTTGTTGGGCTAAAACAAATTGTTTATGAGATTTTCATAACTAAGGTATAAGGTATCGTATGTGTCTGTCATTCGCATAACAAAACATTTGTAATTGTAATTAGATTATGCAGTGTTGATATTTTCGCAGTTGATCCATGTAACGCTGAGACGGCTGTATTAAAGGGACCGGCAGGAGAATTTAGCACTGTGGGAAACAAATATGAAAACAACACGAAATGCCGATGGATGATTCAAGTTGAAGAAGGCATGGTAAGACTCCTAACAGTTATACTATAATATAATAGTGTGTCCCTTCTCAGGTGGAAATAAACAATATGTCAGATGCATCACCTTGTTTTATAACATCTGATATAACAGCTCGAATGTTATTGGATAAAACTGTTACGCATGATTTCATATGATGGTATATATAATTATTTATACTATGATAAGTGTAATATAATATATATAATATAAAATAATAATATAACACGTGAATTAGGAATACACACATTCACAAGCACGTAATACTGGCCCATTGTACGCATCATGCAGGCTATATAAACATTATACTGACATATGTTTACATAGGTTTACTTGGCCTGAAGGTACCTGAGACGCAGATTCTTTCCTCCGCCGACACCTCTCTCCGTCTGCTTCTCTTCTGGATTGCTCAAAGTCCTGGGCAGCTCTCATGGTAGTCGCTCTGTAGTTGTTTCTGTCTGTTGCTAGCTGTTCTCAACCTTTGTGGTCTTGTCAGGGTGAGTTGCCGCTTCAGCTGATCCTTCTAGTGCCTGTGGTGGGCCTTCTATCTCGGTTGCCCTGACGATCTCACCATAAAGGACAACTTGTGGCATTCTTATGTCATCCATGCGCGAGACGTGGCCTGCCCAGAGGAGCTGTCTGAGCATCAACATGGTTTCGATACTCCGGAGGTTTGCATTTTCCAGGATCTCTTTGTTGGATACATAGCCCTGTCAATGCAGTCCCGGGATGGAGCGCCGACATAGGTGGTGGAACCGTTCTAGCAGTTGTACTTGCTTTCTGTAGAGGAACCACCCCTCTGTCCATACGAAAGGGTAGTGACGACGACAGACTTGTATACTTATACGTATATCTTTGTTGACAAACGCAGCGAGTTATTCTGCCATACGTACAAACATTTCAGTAGGCGACCGAGTGCGCTGTTGGCTTTGGCAAGACAAACTACAATCCGTTGCGATGAAGTTGCGGAATGAGCTCTCAACGACAGCAATGTTTGAACCTGTCATGTATCAGTAAATAACACTACATGTTAAGCAATAAGAAGGATGTACGTACACATCTCACTGCAATTTTTATAGCGTTTGGTTTGGGTGAAGATAACCGATATTGGAATAACTACCTGAGTTAAAATATCAACCAAATACAAAACATACTAACGTATTCATGAAAACGGTGTTACTATTTAGAAACAGTAGCTAAGGACATAAACTATGTTGAAATAAACAAGTTTATGACTATAATTATATGTAAGCGAAGTTCGGTTAATTGTAAAGCGACTCCCCGTGGCGGCTAAAATTCTGGTTTCTCTGTGTTTAGAAAATTATTGTCATGTTATTACTAAATGGAATTAAACGTGATGTATATCGTTGTATTAATCTATCCATACCCCTTCCAATGGTGTGCATGTGTACAAATTGCGCAAAGAATATAGAATACTCAGCTTAAATAAGTCCTTTCCATATTTTTTTATTATGACAAATGTGACCGGCAACGACTTTCGACCACTTGTCATTATCGTCAGAAATGAAAATGTTCCACAACGTGAATTTCTGTGGACTTTTTTTAATGTAATCATGCATGCGTATAGTGCTAACTAAAAACGCCGTAATGATTGCTATTACAATTTGTTTGTGTTTAAACCATGGATCGACTGGACTAGGCCCAAAATCGGGGAACATGTAAATTTCGATAATTTGTAAATGTGTTTAGAATACGATTCTGACCTTAAAAGTCAGTGCAATGACACGTGTTACCATTACACAGCTAGATGCGTTGCATTTCCAAAGATTTTAACATCTTTATAGTATTCTCACACAAAATAAGTTATACAACATTAATTACGTGTATCTCCCTACATTTCAGTGAGACCTACGACCACTTGACAATATGTGAAAATAGCAATGTTCTACCAAGTGGATTTTGGTAGACTTTGTTTCTGATAAAATAAACATACAGTAGAATCTAAAAATGACACAAAACAAACTTACTATCGCAATATGTTTGAGGTTGAACCGTAGATTGACTGGTTTGTAATGTATCTTGTAGATTAACATTAAAATGTCGTGTTTGTTTACAGCGAGTGCGACTACATTTCACACGATTTGATCTGCAGAGTTCCTCTACTTGTCATTACGACAAAGTAGAAATCTATGACGGGAAGAACATTGCTGCGAGATTGATATCCACACTCTGTGGTCATAATTTACCACACGACATCATAACCAGTGGAAACACTGTCTTCGTGTACTTTGTGTCTGATAGCTCGGAAACATTCGTTGGCTTTCGAATCCAGTACTCTGCCATTAATGGTAAGAAGCACATTATTGTTTTTCTATGTATATAATAACTGTTCCAGTTTTTCAAATGTCTGAACGGTCATAAGTATACGTTGTTGGACTGGTTGCCTAACAAAGGTGTAAGGTGTTAAGTATCAGGACATTTTGAAGGTGGAAACACATACATATGGTTCCCACAGAAGTCGAGATGGTGTTCGATTGAACAGGTCTGCCAGGGAGTAAAGTGTAAACCGCTTTCAGCAGCCCTGAAGACTGGATACTGCTCTATATCAGTACTTTGCTTTACCATTACATATATCCATTTTGCTTGTTCTGTAACGACAACAAAATTGAAGAGACGTGCTGTATGAAAAGATAAGTAGGACACATTCTTACTACTGACACATTGAAATGTATCGTGGTACTGAGTATTGTGGTAGACTAGGCTAGAATTGAAAACGCGATGTTGATCGGTTCCATTTTATTTCACAACAAAACCCAACGGGGTTTTCACTTCCGTTAGCACGGGCAACCTAAACTGCATAACGTTCAATTGGAATATTAGGCTAAACAGCGATACACCACATTCCTCCAATTATGAAGAACACTTATGACATAGGCGGGCAGCGCACGGCGTACACCCTAATTATAGATCAAGCCTGATCGGCGGCTTAATCACTCTAGCAGATCGTCGGGGATTGGAGATTGGAGACGACGATTGTGGAGTGGAGATGATTGGAGACGACGATTGGGGTTTGGAGACGATTGGGGTCGACGGCGGTTGTCGACTCTCGGATTCGGACAGGGGAACGTCGATGGGTGGCGCTGTCGGCGGAACAACGCTCACAGCGCTCGGATCGGATGGCGGGAACGTCTCGTTGACGTTCTCATCGGGGAGACGCGGGCGTAAATGGTCGGCGTGGCGTCTCCAGATGCGTCCGTCCGTCATGCTGACGATGAACGAGACCGGTCCGGTGCGATCAGTGAGAAATCCCGACAGCCACTTCGGTTTGCCAGCGAAGTTCATTGCCCAAACCGCGTCGCCTGCGTAGAATGCGGTTTCTGACGTATCCGTGGACGTGCGGTAGTCACGTGCCTGTTCCTGATGACCAAACACTCGGTTTTCTCGCTGCGGTAGTAACAGGTCGAGTTTTATGCGCGGCAACTTTGAGTTGAGCATCTGAGCCGGCGACTCGCCCGTTGTGGATTGCGGCGTCACTCGGTAGCGCGCAAGATAGTTGTAGAGTCGTGTCTCGAGGTCTGGACCGCTGGTCTTCCTCAAGCCCTGTTTGACGACGGTCTGCACCGCCCTCTCAGCGAGGCCGTTGGTCGCTGGGTGAAACGGCGCACTGCAGATGTGTTTAATGCCGTTACTACGACAGTACGCTCGGAACTCCTGGCTCGTAAAAGCGGTGCCATTGTCGGAGACTATAGTGCACGGGAGACCATGCGTGGCGAACGTTTGACGTAGACTGCGTATTGTCGCCGTAGACGTTGCAGACGACATGACGTGCGCGTCGATATACTTTGAGTGTGCGTCTACGATCACGAGAATCATTTTGCCCTCGAAAGGTCCCGCGTAGTCGATGTGCAGTCTGTAACAGGCCTTGCCAGGCCATTCCCACGGATGTAAGACTGCTTTCGCCGGCAGCTTACTGTGTTCCTGGCATGTTCCGCAACTGCGTACTTTGTTCTCGATTTCGGCGTCCAGTCCTGGCCACCAGACATAGCTTTGAGCCAGTGATTTCATACGCACTATGCCCGGATGGCACTCGTGTAGTTCCTCTGGTATGCGTTCGCGCCCTGGCGTAGGTATGATTACGCGCGAACCCCACAGCAGACAGCCCTGCTGTATGGTTAGTTCGTTACGCCGTCTGTAGTATGCGTCCTCGACGTCATCAGTGTTTGACGGCCATCCCTGCCGCACGTACCCCGCCACTGCAGACAGGATAGGGTCGCGCGAGGTCCACTGCGCGATCTTAGCAGCGGCGATCGGTGTGTCGTCGACGATCGACAACGAGAGTACCACTTCATCCGGTACAGGGATGGACGATGGCTCAGTAGGTAGTCTGTTTAGACCGTCTGCATTGCCGTTCTGAACCCCAGGTTTGTAGCGTATACTGATAGTTCGACAGCGTCAACGCCCAGCGTTGTATGCGCGCGCTGGAGAGTGGAGAAATCAGCTTATGTTCCCCCAGCAGACCTAGTAGTGGCCTGTGATCTGTTTGTATCTCAAAGTTCCGGCCGTAGACGTAGCGGTGGAACTTCGTTACGCCAAACACGACGGCCAGGCCCCTCACGTTCAACTTGCGCGTAATTCTTCTCGGCCGTGACGAGCGAACGTGACGCGAATGCCACAGGCCTGTCTGTGCCGTTTGCCATGCGATGAGAGAGCACGGCGCCGATGCCGTATGGAGACGCGTCGCAACTCAACAGCAGTGGAAGACTCGGGTCGTAATGAACCAGAACTTGCGACGATTGCAACAACGCTTTTGACTGTTCAAACGCATGTTTTTGAGGCGACCCCCAATGCCAGGAAGTGCCTTTCTGCAACAGCTGATGTAGCGGCGCTAGCACAGCGCTCAGGTTTTTCAGAAATTTGTGATAATAGTTCACCATCACTTGTTGCATTACCGAAAAATCTATTCAAAAAAGTATATATTGGAGATATGTTGAGAGAGGGTTTTTGAGGGCAATAATTTCAAAAATGATGTTATTTTTGCGATCACAGGTCAATGTCACGTGCTAGGGGGTAAATTCAAGGAGTTTTGAATACAGAAATTCCACTAAACTTATTTATTAACTCATTTGTTGAAGTAGGTAATAACAGAACAGAAGACGTCTTCAAATTTTGCAAGGGAAGTGTTCTCCATTATCAGATCATCATCGCTTTCAATGAAACCGTCAAAGTCAAACTAGTCCTTTTTTCGTCTTCCTTCTCCTCCTTCTCCTCCTCCTCTTCACGATCACCACTGTACAGTAGATCAACCAGCGAGGTTGGTAGGGCAGGACCGCATGAAAACACCGGTTCCAACACTCCATCGTCATTCCTCATCCATCCCTGCCTCTCGTCGTAGGATTTCGGCTTTTCCAGAATGGGTTCGTCAGCTCACTTGTACAAGGTGACGCGTTGCTTCAGAGCAGAGTGGCAGGGGGAAGGCGAGCCAGGTCGACGTTAGACTTGGAAGTGAGTTTCCCGTCCTCCCCGACCATCTTTGCGCAGCAGCTTGGCACAGACGACGTCCACCGAAGATTCGCGAGTCTGTCCGTACATCAGGCAGGTGAACTGTTCCAACTGCTTTAGCACCTGATGCTTGACATGAGTTTCTTCTCCAGCTGTTTCAGGGGCCCCACCTTCCCCTTCCCTTTGAAGGCATTGGTGCAGTACTCTCCGCTGAACACATACAACCCAAGAAGAGTGGCGCAGTAGTCTTCTCCCAGGGATTCTGCGAGCTCAGAGAGGTTGTGTAGTTGTCGATGTTTCCCTGATCCCGTATCCAGGTATACAGTCAGCTTGATGGCGTGAGCGTGATAGAGAAGAATCACGAAGATATCTGTGTCAGGGGTTCTGACCACATCGTTGTAACCGAGGGCGGCGGCATGATGGAGGAACAATACCACCCTCGTATCAGTCTCTTCCTGGTTGCTGTAGATTGAGGGGAGCTCACGCACCTTGAACTGAAAAACAAAGGGGCATTGGAATTTGAAATTTGAGGTAGAATATTGAAAGAGTGAAATCGGCGTGATATATATATATATATATATATATAATAGAAGGTTTATATGATAACAATAATAATAATAATATGGGCTTTCAACTCACCTCGCCGTTCGATGAGACGAGTTGATGGGCACTCCCCTCTAGATCAGCACTGCCATATCGGTTTTCTCCAACCTTGAATCTGCCTGTTGACCACTACATACTCGCAGCAGGAGCTGTCAGAGCTGCTTCTTGTTGTCGTCATTTGGAAGGAACATCTTGAAGTCGTATGGTTTCCTGGTCGCTGGTCCAGCCAGATTTACCTTCTCTGAGCTGTCGCGCCTCAACCTCTCCTGGGCTTTGATAGATTCCGGATGATAACTATCAGCCGTGAGCACAAAGTGCTTCTCGGCCACCATCTGATCGAGCACCTGTAGGCATATCTCACCACAGGTCGGGGGAAGGTTGGCAAGATATGGTGATGGAGCAGCGTCATGCCGCCCTGGATGAACAGGGCGTCCTTGGGGTATGGCAGATCTTCTGGGGTGGCGTCTTCCTGAAGGTAGTGCAGAATGGTGGCTTTGTTGGTGGTTGAGAAAAAGCCATCTGGTGTCCCGAGGCTGGGGGGCACATGCATCAGGAAGTACATCATAAGTTCTTCCAAGTCCAATGGTTCATCTTGACTCTGATACTTGACGAGGAGCAGGAACGCGAGGTAGCTTTGCTCCTGGAATTGGATGACCTGGAATGATAAATGGATAACATGTTGATACAGTGCGAACATTTAAAAATACAAGTTCACATTAAAAAAATTAAAAATAAAGGTTACCATTTAAAAATGCAACATTTAAAAAATACAATAGCCCTCGGATATTGGAACGCCTGATTACCTTTCCCTGAGAGGATGTGAGAGTGACCTACTTGTTGCAAGCCTCCATGGTCTTGAGTTTCTTCTTCTTGATAGGGTCGAAGAAGCTTCCTGGCTCTCCGCTCTGTAGGCGTCGCATAAAGTCAGCTTTAGCGGCCCTGCCCACAGCTTCTGCTTGGAGCACGTTCATGGGAATGGGGGCACCGGAAGCCAGGCAGTAGAGCCTGTCGTTATTCGTCATGGTGAACGGATTTGTGAAGTTCCTGACAGCAGTGAGGACGCTCTGAACATCTTCTTCATCCTTTTTGACCTCAGCCTTCTCCAGCTCGCGATGTCTCCCCGCCCTTGGGCAGCCTGGATCGTCGATGATCTCGACCATCTCGAGGGTCTTTTCATAAAACTGGGCCCGTGTGGAGGTTGTGCGACACCATCTCTGGTATGCCCTGAACTGGCTGTACAGTCCAGCAAAGCCACCTGAAAAACATGACTTTTTTAGCATTATACTGATTCTTTCTACCTTTTCCGATGCATCAAATGTTACTATTATATATTAAGTTTATTTTTATACTGGATGAAATTCACGATTTACCTGATGATTTGGCGAAGCGCATGAACGTTTCTTCCATTGTACTATCGACTGCACTGAACGCACCCGGTTTCGTCAAGTGGGCCACCGCGATTGTGCCCTTGGTGAGCAGGTCCTTGGCCCCCCCCCCCGGGTGCGTCTTCTCCATGTTCGTTGAGTAGACCTCCAGCCAGACCAGACATCTGCGGATAAGGAGAGAATACAGATTACGTATAGAAACATTTATTGGATGAGCTCGTTTCATGATGCATGAGCTTTAACCAGTATATATATATATATATACATATGTATATATATATATATCTACTAAAATTTCCTCAGTAAAGTTATCAATTTGGGCATGTCAATTGCACAAACCTGGAATAGTTGTGCCCATCGAATGCAGAGAGGAGCGCCGCCATCTCTCCATTATATTTGTGGAACAGCTGGATGTTGTTGGTCTTAACGGAATGGAGGAGCTCGAAGACGAGTTGACACTGAGTAATAAATGACATCTGGAAGGCAGCCATCTTCCCCAGGTGGCCCTTGCGCACTTTCTCCTCGTAGGTGTGATACTTCTCGATGAGGGTTAGAGTGAGGGGGTCTTTGAGGGTTTCGTCGAGGTGATCACGATTGCAAGATTGGGTCATGTTGAGAAGCGTAGCGGGGTCTGTGATGGGGATGTTCTGCTCTTCCGCGAATCGCTCTGTTAACAGCCTCTCCATTACTTCACTCACGGTTTTGAGGCAAAAGAAGGACTTGGCGAATGCCTTCCCATTGAGAACACCTTTGTGAGATCCGCTTGCCACCAGCTGCGTCTCAAACTGAATCCCTGCATATCAAGAACCACGCATTTTGTGGCCTGTGAGCATTCCGATATAGTTCATGGACGTGTGAAAGGGTCTGATCATGACCACATGACTGGCTAATTCACCTGGCCATCGCCAGATGAATGGTAGGGCTTTCAAACAGACTCCCAGGTCGAATGTATTTAGGACCCACTTCTGACCCACCTCAGGCGTGGCTACCTCCGAGCGCTTCAGTAGCTCGCGATCAACTGTATTGTCAGTGATCGGTTGATGGATGGGCGTGAAGTAGTCCACTGTTGATTTTCTGGGCGAGGGAGTCCCGGTTGCAGAGGTGAAGCCCCCTAGTCCAGCACGGGCTGCTTGCCGCTGCTTCGGATATACCCGCTGAAGAGGCAGACATAGTACTATTGCACATTAGTAGCATAGGCGGCGTCGTTATCTGCAGGGATATGAATGATGAGCCATCGGGAAACTTTCGGCCAACGCGAGTGAAGTGCAAGGGTGGGAGAGTTTCTGGTTTGTCGATTTTCAGGCTATGCTGTTGCGACTTGTCGATGATAGGCAGCGTTCGGACCTTGCGGCTCTCGAACCCAGGCCTGACCTCCTGCACCATGATTCCCCCAGCACTGTTGACAATGTTGCTGCCGTGCACATTCGTAGAGGTTTTATTCAAGTTGTCCCAATCACGGTGGAATACGACCAAGCCCTCTCCCGTCACGATTTGAGGCGTGAGATAGGTTGAGACTTCGTCCTGGGCCTTGGCTAGGGCAGTTTCCTCAAAGCCAAAATCGTAGCCCTCAGGGTGGCGAAGCCTGTGCAATAGCATGGTGAGCTGCTTGCTTCGAAACAAGTGCCTGACAGTCAAACAAACAACCACGTGTTTTGGTAACTTCCATTTTCCCTCCGAGACTGCACGGCACAGGTCTTGCCCGATGGAGAATACCAGACGCTTCATCTTTTCGCTCGTCTCCACGCCTTCTTTGCAGTTTATAACCATGCTGAGGAACCGGACGAGGTCTGGAGGTAGGAGCTTTTCAGGACGGAGCTCCATGTCGTTCCCATGTAGGCAGCCACGGTAGGCCTTCGAACTCTCTGAAAGCCCGTAGAATATTACGACGAAGAAGGAGAGCGACGTATTGGTACTTGTCTGCGCTTCCGAAGGTGTAAGCTCGTGCAAGAGCATTAAAAACGGTGATATTCGAGCTGTACACGAGCCAGAATGAAATGGCATCAACTTTGTCGTGATCGACCTTCGTGAAGTAGACACGGTCTTTGATTGGGTCATTCTGTAGGCGTTTCAGTAGTTTCTCAGAGCGATAGGTCGAGCTCTCGTACCCATTCCGTTTCAGTTCGTCGACATAGAGCAAGCGTAAGGACGATAGCCGTAGGACCTCATTCTGCTGGCAGACATGTGACTGAATGTCTTCCAGTAGCGAGACGAGCGCCTTCTCGTGGGCGGCTGACATGCAAGCATGCTCGGTATCTTTTGCTCCTTTGTCTCTGCGAATCCCGCTCTCGTAGTTAGCGAACGCTGTGCGGAAAGATCTCAAGCATGATGGATTTGCTCCTATGCATGTTCTTTGTTCTTCCAACACGAGAAGTCTCCAGCTCGCCCAGTTTTGCGATCACCATCTTTGATCTCTACTTTATCACAGAAAATGCACTCTGGTGGGAAGATGGATCCAGCGGAACCCGCTGAAAACAATTTACGAGGGGAGTTATGCCATTGCGAGGTTGATGCTTCGGGTTCTGTATCATCTCCCAGAAAATGGAGGTTGCCAGTAAAGCGTTGGGGACTCATGTGATTGGTGGAAACATCGGGCCCGGATCTTATCAAGCAGCTGTAGTTTTCACTTGCAGTTCCTTTGATTTCACTGAGGGGTGTAAAACGACCATGACCAGACATGGATAGCACATGAAAGATGCATGTATGCATAGAGTGTTTGGGGGCTGCAGGATCTGCGCTCCGGGCACTTTTACTTTTGGGCATGATGGCTTAACGACCACTTTTACCACCACTGTTTATTTAGAATGGGAAATAGAAGTCACCATTAATATTAATATTAATACTAATGCAAAGCATTAAAATAACATCATTTTTGACATTATTGCCCTAAAAAACCACTGAAAAATCCCCCTCTCAACTCATCTGCAATATATTGTTTTTTAAATCGATTCTTCCGTAATGGCAACTCGAATTTGCATACTAGTATGCCACGGACACGTGTGGTCACATCAAGAATAGTTTTACTACGATATGTAATCCTCAAAACTTGTGTCTACACATCTTATTTGTTCAGTTATCTGCAATATTGGCTGATATATAGTGAAACATACATTTTTCGATTTTATCGGTAATGGCGGCACTGATTTGAATAAAAATGATACGTGGGACATCCTGACGACTTTTTAATATAGCTCATCGTTTTTCTACGCATTTGTTCCGATCTAGAGACGCCGATTAGAAGTTGATTTTCGGGGGGTGCACGATACCCCCTCCCCCGACTAGACTAAATGCATATTCAATGAATCTGCAGTTGGTAGTCTAACCGATTGAGTGATATGACGCGTCAGTCACAAGCAATGGCTTTAGCATCCAATATTCGGCGTTTGATCCAGATCTTGGAAAGACTAGGCTACATTCCTTAATAGAATTTAACAGTCCCATTAGGTTTTTCAAATTGATATAAAATTGATGTAACAGATTTAATTTGCCCATCGTTGTCTGCCTTGCACTATATACCTAAGGCCTAGAGTTATCAAACATACATGAATACATGTACATACATTTCTTTGAAATTATTATAAATAAATATAATATTATATTCCTTGAATTAAGGCTAAAGAGACATCATTGAAAACTTGCTAATGTTCATACTCACAAAATTGTTATCTCTACAAAAAAACTGTGGTTATCTAAATTGAATTTAATTAAATTAAATTACGGTGATTATGTTATATGACCTTGGCAACTAGAGTAATCATGCATTTACTGACAGTGTTAACAGTTCATAGTATGGACAACTATCAGCTACAAACATTAAACCTGCTTTATCTGCTGTTGACAGCACCGCTTCATGATGCAATAGAAATGTTCAAACGTTTGATTGCTCCACAATTTCACGAAACATATATCACTTAACACGTTAGTATTTTTAATCAAATGGCAACAACAAAAGCAACAACAGCAGCAACAATAACAACAACTAAACAATGAGAAACGTTCATTGTGTCTTCGAGAGTGGCACCACACGAAAAGATTGATGTGTCAACCCTTCTCCATCCACTGCAATATTGACCGCAGAATCAACGACGACAATGGCGTCGACCACAACAGAGCCTCTTGTGACGTCTACAGAAGCAATTCCGAAGATGACAACTCCAACAGCCGAACCAGAACCAGAACAAACACCAGAAACAGACCAAGAAACATCGGCTAGTGCACCGTGGACAGATTTACCATGGATGATGACGGAATCGTCACCCAAGTCAAGAATGACTAATAGAACAGGAGTCCGAGGTAATGTGTGCATGTATGCATACACTCATATACAATACATTCACACGAACTCACGCACACACGCACACTCACTCGCTGGAACGCACGCACACACACACACACTAGACATTAGAAAAACATTCCGTAGTATGCTGCAAACAAATCCTTCTTATTTCCACGACTTACCTTTGCTTGGTTTCATTGCACGGTAACTGCTCTCGTGTGACAGTGGCTATTTACAAGGGGACTTATGTTCACACTCAACTTTCACAAGTCGAGCTTTTCACAAAATCTATGTGTTCCTAATTGCTGCCATGCGCATTTGCGTCGTAAAACACATTCGAAATATGTAGCATCCATTTTGAATGTGGCAAACATCGCGGTACCTACAATTTAACCGTTCAATGTATGGCGGCGAACCGCGACGGATCGTGACGTCGCGGTGTTGCGCGCGGCGTCGCGAATTGAGAATGGGGCCCTGGACACCGTCTTATCGTGGAGTGTAGTGCCGCAACAACGTATCTTTACTTATCATTCTTTGTGTATGTAGAGCCACATGGAGAATGGGCACTTAAGTTTGCTAGTTGATTATAATAAATCAATCTGCCACGTAGGTTCATGCGGGAGTAAAATAACATTGCTGTCGGGATCAACGGGAGAGTTTGGCACGGAAAGCTACAGCAACAACGAAAGATGCCGATGGAGGATTGAAATCGAAGATGGTCAGGTGAAAAGCGGATTTTCCAATGTGAATATGAAGCTTGTCCTTTGTTCAAACAGCAACCCTACTTCGTTGTCCATCTTTGCAACGTCACAGTTGAACGAGTTGAATGAAATTCTATACCAGGTGTTGTCACTGTTTAGATTGAAAATCTTGCCGAAATAATGACCAACGAATGATGTGTCGTTTCAAGGTAACGAGAGTTCAGACATGCTAAGAGGAGGCTGTCGGTTCCTAGTTTTTTTATTAATTAATATAACGTTCTTAAGACTATAATAAATATGTTGCCAGTACACTGCCAGCTAAAGTGTGTTTAGTTATTTTAGTAAGACCTTAATAATGTTCGCAAATATAAAATTTTCAAAAATTTTCAGAATAGCTTTATTCTTTTCAGCAAGTCCAACTGCGCTTCCCCTGGTTCGATCTAGAAGAATGCACTAATTGTGGATGCGACAAAGTGAACGTCTACGACGGACGTGACGACACTGCGCCACCGATACGCACACTCTGCGGCCATGTTAGACCTCGGTCAATCACAGCCAGCGGAAACGTTGTGTTTGTTGCCTTCTCTTCGGACGGTTCATCTACTTATTCAGGCTTTAGAATCCATTATTCGTCCGTTATTAATGGTAACGTTGTTCGACCTATTTCAATAAGCGCATTGTTTCCATAGCAGGCTATAAGCATTGACAAACTACAGAGCAACACATATCAAAATGAATATGACACAGATGTGTTTCGACAGAAAACATACATATATACCACATATTTCCTATATCAGTATTACAGCAAGTTGTGGGTTTTTTCATTTTAAGCAATATACCACGTATGCATTTTTAAATAGTTTCTACTAAAAAGTCTTCTTTATTAACCAACTGATTATAAAAGATAATTTTGTAAATGAACTAAATGTAATTTGAACATAGTGTCGTTTTTGTCGTATGACATTGTGTCTGTGTTTTATACAGAAGCCTGCAGTGGGTCTCCGGCGTTATTGACAGGACCAACAGGAATGTTTGGCATTGATACATTCCACTACAAGAACAACATGGAATGTGGCTGGAAAATTCATGTGGAACCTAGCAAGGTTGGCGATTTTTGAAGATAAACGTACACTACAAGAACAAGGGAAACATAACAAATTACACAATGCTTCGTCACACACCAACTCACATTTACACGTACATGCACACCACAAGCACCGCACCTTCACACCACACGCACATGTAAATATACCACACTCACCCCCCCCCTCTCTCTCTCTCTCTCGCTCTCTCTCTCTCTCTCTCTCTCTCTCTCTCTCTCTCTCTCTCTCTCTCTCTCTCTCTCTCTCTCTCTCTCTCTCTCTCTATCTCTCTCTCTCTCTCTCTCTCTGTCTGTTACTGTCTCCCTTTCTGTCTCATGTTCTCTCTTTGTTCTTCTCTCCTTCTCTCTTTTTTTACCCCCCCCCCACCCCCTCTCTCACACACACACACACACACACACACACAAACATATAAACACACACACTCTCCCACTCACTCACTCATTCTCTTTCTATGTCTCTCTCTCTCTCAATTTATCTCTATCTCTCTCTCACTACCTCTTTTTAGGTCGATTTTCTTCTCTCTCTTTCACTGTTATGTCTCTGCCACTGTATGTCTGATTATATGTCTCTCTCTCTCTCTCTCTCTCTCTCTCTCTCTCTCTCTCTCTCTCTCTCTCTCTCTCTCTCTCTCCCTCTCTCTCCCTCTCCCTCTTTCTCTCTCTGTCTGTTACTGTCTCCCTTTCTGTCTCACGTTCTCTCTCTGTCCCTCCCTCCTTCTCTCTTCTTCTACCCCCCCCTCTCTCTCTCACACACACACACACAAAAAATACAAACACACACACTCTCCCACTCACTCACTCTCTCTCTCACACCCGCGCACACGCAGGCACTCCCTCTCTCACACCATGCACACACTCACTCATAGGCAAAACCAAGTAAGCGCACGTACACACACGCTCACACACGCACAAACGAACACTCACGCTCACACACGCTCAAGCACGCACACACAGGCACACACACGTGCACATACCTGCACGCACACACACACATACGCACAAACACACGCATACACACGCACAAACAAACGCACATAGAAGAACACACACGCGCACACACGCACACACACGCACCCGCACACACACACACACCACACACGCACACACACACACACACATACACACAAACATATAAACACACACACACTCTCCCACTCACTCACTCTCTCTCTCACACCCGCGCACACGTTGGCACTCCCTCTCTCACACCATGCACACACCCACTCATAGGCACGCGCAAGCGCACGCACCTACACACACGCTCACAAACGCACACACACGCTCACACACGCACAAGAACGCACACACACGCACACACACGTGCACATACCTCCACACACGCACACACAAACGCACATAGACGAACACACACGCGCACACACACGCGCTCGCACACACACGCCACACACACACACGCACACACACGCACAAACACGCACACACACCACGCACGCACATACACACACACACACAAACACACGCACACATACACAAATGTTGTGTATACGTGCCTTTGTTTGTAGATGACATATTAATTGTGTAAATTTGTGTTCATATTTATGCTTGAACCAACACCATTATTCCTCTTCAGTCTGTGCAGCTGAAGTTCTCCAAGTTCAGTCTGGAGACAGGATGCTTTGATAGAGTCAAAGTCTACGATGGACCCGATGCTACGGCGCCGTTGATACGCACGATGTGTTCATCCACGAGTCTACCTCGGGCTATCAAAGCTAGCGGAAATGTCATGTTTGTGTCTTTTACGTCTGACGGGTCAATCACAAGCGATGGTTTTAGCATCCAATATTCGGCATTTGATGCAGCTTTTGGTAAGACTAGGCTATATCTCTAAATATAATTGAACAGTCAAATTAGGGTACTAGATTTCATTCAAATTCAGATTAAATTGATGTAATAGATTCCATTTGCCCATAATTGTCTGCCTTGCACTATAATCCTAAGGCATAGAGTTATCAGTCATATATGAATACATGTACATACATTTCTTTGAAATTATTATAAATAAGTATACTATTACATTCCTTGAATTATGGCTCAGGAGACATTATTGAAAACCTTGTAATGTTCAAAATCACCAAGTTGTGATCTCTTGGAAAAAAGTGTATTTATTTAAATTGCATTTAATGAAATTCAATGACGGTGATGATGTTATATGACCATTGCAACCAGAGCAACAGAGCATTTACTATCAGTGTTAATAGTTGATTATCTGGACGATTCTCAGATAGAATAATTAATCATGCTTTTTCTGCTGTTGACTGCACCGCTTCATGATGCAATATAAATGTTCAAACGTTTGGATTGATCCAAAATTTCACCAAACATACATCACGTAACATGTTACTGTGTTAAACCAAATGGCAACAACAACAGTAACAACAACAGCAGCAATAATAACAACAGTAACATCAGCAACTACAGCAGCAACAACAACAACAGCAACAATAACAACAACTGAAAAACGAGAAACGCCCATTTTGTCGTCGATGTGTCTACCCTTCGTCCAACCACTGCAATATTGACAGCAGAATCAACGACAACAATGGCGTCGACCACAACAGAGCCTCTTGTGACGTCTACAGAAGCAATTCCGAAGATGACAACGCCATCAACCGAACCAGAACCAGAACAAACACTAGAAACAGAACAAACACCAGGACCAGAATCAGATACATCCACTGGTGCACCGTGGACAGATTTACCCTGGATGATGACGGAATCGTCACCGCAGTCAAACATGACAACTACAACAGGAGTCCGAGGTAATGTGTGCATGTATGCATAAATGCATATACAATACATACACAAACACACACGCACATACGCACTCACAAATACACTCACGCACACACTCAAACACACACATACACTCACTCGCTGGCACGCATGCACGCACGCACGCACGCACACACACACAACACAACGCAGTACAAATATGTTCCGTATTATGCTCGAAAAATACTTTTTGTTTCCACGACTTATCTTTGCTTGGTTTCGTTGCACGGTGGCTATTATAAGGAGGATTCAGTTCACACTAAAGTTTAACAAGTCGAGCTTTTTACAAAATCTATGTGTTCCTAATTGCTGTCGTGCACATTTGCGACGTAAAACACATTCGAAATCAGTAGCATCCATTTTGAATGAGGTGAACATCGCGGTACCTAAAATTTTCCCGCAATGTATGGGGGCAAACCGCGACGATATTATGAAAAAGAATACGACACAGATGTTTTTCGACAGAAAACATACATATATACCACATATTTTCTATATCAGTATTACAGCAAGTTGCAGGGAATTTTCATTTTAAGCAATAAACCACATATGTATGTTTAAATAGTTCCTGCTGAAAAAGACTTCTTTATTAACCAATTAATTATAAAAGATAATTTTGTAAATGAACTAAATGTAATTTGTGTCTGTGTTTTATACAGAAGCCTGCAGTGGGTCTGCGGCGTTATTGACAGGACCAACAGGAATGTTTGGCATTGATGCATTCCACTACAAGAACAACATGGAATGTGGCTGGAAAATTCATGTGGAACCTAGCAAGGTTGGCGATTTTGAATAAACATTACAAGAACAAAACATAACAAATTACAATGCTTCATCACACACCAACTCCATTTACATTACATACCTCACACGCACCTGCTTCACACCATACATGTAAATATACCACTCACCCCCCCCTCTCTCTCTCTCTCTCTCGCTCTCTCTCTCTCGCTCTCTCTCTCTCTCTCTCTCTCTCTCTTCTCTCTCTCCACTCTCCTCTCTGTCTGTTACTGTCTCCCTTTCTGTCTCTGTTCTCTCTTTGTTCTTCTCTCCTTCTCTCTTTTTGTACCCCCCCCCCCACCCCCTCTCTCACACACACACACACACACACACACACAAACATATAAACACACACACTCTCCCACTCACTCACTCATTCTCTTTCTATGTCTCTCTCTCTCTCAATTTATCTCTATCTCTCTCTCACTACCTCTTTTTAGGTCGATTTTCTTCTCTCTCTTTCACTGTTATGTCTCTGCCACTGTATGTCTGATTATATGTCTCTCTCTCTCTCTCTCTCTCTCTCTCTCTCTCTCTCTCTCTCTCTCTCTCTCTCTCTCTCTCCCTCTCTCTCCCTCTCCCTCTCTCTCTCTCTGTCTGTTACTGTCTCCCTTTCTGTCTCACGTTCTCTCTCTGTCCCTCCCTCCTTCTCTCTTTTCTCCCCCCCTCTCTCTCTCCGCACACACAAAAAATACAAACACACACACTCTCCCACTCACTCACTCACTCTCTCTCACACCCGCGCACACGCAGGCACTCCCTCTCTCACACAATGCACACACTCACTCATAGGCACAACCAAGTAAGCGCACGTACACACACGCTCACACACGCACAAACGAACACTCACGCTCACACACGCTCAAGCACGCACACACAGGCACACACACGTGCACATACCTGCACGCACACACACACATACGCACAAACACACGCATACACACGCACAAACAAACGCACATAGAAGAACACACACGCGCAAACACGCACACACACGCACCCGCACACACACACACCACACACGCACACACACACACACACATACACACAAACATATAAACACACACACACTCTCCCACTCACTCACTCTCTCTCTCACACCCGCGCACACGTTGGCACTCCCTCTCTCACACCATGCACACACCCACTCATAGGCACGCGCAAGCGCACGCACCTACACACACGCTCACAAACGCACACACACGCTCACACACGCACAAGAACGCACACACACGCACACACACGTGCACATACCTCCACACACGCACACACAAACGCACATAGACGAACACACACGCGCACACACACGCGCTCGCACACACACGCCACACACACACACGCACACACACACAAACACGCACACACACCACGCACGCACATACACACACACACACAAACACACGCACACATACACAAATGTTGTGTATACGTGCCTTTGTTTGTAGATGACATATTAATTGTGTAAATTTGTGTTCATATTTATGCTTGAACCAACACCATTATTCCTCTTCAGTCTGTGCAGCTGAAGTTCTCCAAGTTCAGTCTGGAGACAGGATGCTTTGATAGAGTCAAAGTCTACGATGGACCCGATGCTACGGCGCCGTTGATACGCACGATGTGTTCATCCACGAGTCTACCTCGGGCTATCAAAGCTAGCGGAAATGTCATGTTTGTGTCTTTTACGTCTGACGGGTCAATCACAAGCGATGGTTTTAGCATCCAATATTCGGCATTTGATGCAGCTTTTGGTAAGACTAGGCTATATCTCTAAATATAATTGAACAGTCAAATTAGGGTACTAGATTTCATTCAAATTCAGATTAAATTGATGTAATAGATTCCATTTGCCCATAATTGTCTGCCTTGCACTATAATCCTAAGGCATAGAGTTATCAGTCATATATGAATACATGTACATACATTTCTTTGAAATTATTATAAATAAGTATACTATTACATTCCTTGAATTATGGCTCAGGAGACATTATTGAAAACCTTGTAATGTTCAAAATCACCAAGTTGTGATCTCTTGGAAAAAAGTGTATTTATTTAAATTGCATTTAATGAAATTCAATGACGGTGATGATGTTATATGACCATTGCAACCAGAGCAACAGAGCATTTACTATCAGTGTTAATAGTTGATTATCTGGACGATTCTCAGATAGAATAATTAATCATGCTTTTTCTGCTGTTGACTGCACCGCTTCATGATGCAATATAAATGTTCAAACGTTTGGATTGATCCAAAATTTCACCAAACATACATCACGTAACATGTTACTGTGTTAAACCAAATGGCAACAACAACAGTAACAACAACAGCAGCAATAATAACAACAGTAACATCAGCAACTACAGCAGCAACAACAACAACAGCAACAATAACAACAACTGAAAAACGAGAAACGCCCATTTTGTCGTCGATGTGTCTACCCTTCGTCCAACCACTGCAATATTGACAGCAGAATCAACGACAACAATGGCGTCGACCACAACAGAGCCTCTTGTGACGTCTACAGAAGCAATTCCGAAGATGACAACGCCATCAACCGAACCAGAACCAGAACAAACACTAGAAACAGAACAAACACCAGGACCAGAATCAGATACATCCACTGGTGCACCGTGGACAGATTTACCCTGGATGATGACGGAATCGTCACCGCAGTCAAACATGACAACTACAACAGGAGTCCGAGGTAATGTGTGCATGTATGCATAAATGCATATACAATACATACACAAACACACACGCACATACGCACTCACAAATACACTCACGCACACACTCAAACACACACATACACTCACTCGCTGGCACGCATGCACGCACGCACGCACGCACACACACAACACAACACAACGCAGTACAAATATCTTCCGTATTATGCTCGAAAAATACTTTTTGTTTCCACGACTTATCTTTGCTTGGTTTCGTTGCACGGTGACTATTATAAGGAGGATTCAGTTCACACTAAAGTTTAACAAGTCGAGCTTTTTACAAAATCTATGTGTTCCTAATTGCTGTCGTGCGCATTTGCGACGTAAAACACATTCGAAATCAGTAGCATCCATTTTGAATGAGGCGAACATCGCGGTACCTAAAATTTTCCCGCAATGTATGGGGGCAAACCGCGACGATATTATGAAAAAGAATACGACACAGATGTTTTTCGACAGAAAACATACATATATACTACATATTTTCTATATCAGTATTACAGCAAGTTGCAGGGAATTTTCATTTTAAGCAATAAACCACATATGTATGTTTAAATAGTTCCTGCTGAAAAAGACTTCTTTATTAACCAATTGATTATAAAAGATAATTTTGTAAATGAACTAAATGTAATTTGTGTCTGTGTTTTATACAGAAGCCTGCAGTGGGTCTGCGGCGTTATTGACAGGACCAACAGGAATGTTTGGCATTGATGCATTCCACTACAAGAACAACATGGAATGTGGCTGGAAAATTCATGTGGAACCTAGCAAGGTTGGCGATTTTTGAAGATAAACGTACACTACAAGAACAAGGGAAACATAACAAATTACACAATGCTTCGTCACACACCAACTCACATTTACACGTACATGCACACCACACGCACCGCAATTTCACACCACACGCACATGTAAATATACCACACTCACCCCCCCCCTCTTTCTCTCTCTCTCGCTCTCTCTCTCTCGCTCTCTCTCTCTCTCTCTCTCTCTCTCTCTCTGTCTGTTACTGTCTCCCTTTCTGTCTCACGTTCTCTCTCTGTCCCTCCCTCCTTCTCTCTTCTTCTACCCCCCCCTCTCTCTCTCACACACACACACACACAAAAAATACAAACACACACACTCTCCCACTCACTCACTCTCTCTCTCACACCCGCGCACACGCAGACACTCCCTCTCTCACACCATGCACACACTCACTCATAGGCACAACCAAGTAAGCGCACGTACACACACGCTCACACACGCACAAACGAACACTCACGCTCACACACGCTCAAGCACGCACACACAGGCACACACACGTGCACATACCTGCACGCACACACACACATACGCACAAACACACGCATACACACGCACAAACAAACGCACATAGAAGAACACACACGCGCAAACACGCACACACACGCACCCGCACACACACACACCACACACGCACACACACACACACACATACACACAAACATATAAACACACACACACTCTCCCACTCACTCACTCTCTCTCTCACACCCGCGCACACGCTGGCACTCCCTCTCTCACACCATGCACACACCCACTCATAGGCACGCGCAAGCGCACGCACCTACACACACGCTCACAAACGCACACACACGCTCACACACGCACAAGAACGCACACACACGCACACACACGTGCACATACCTCCACACACGCACACACAAACGCACATAGACGAACACACACGCGCACACACACGCGCTCGCACACACACGCCACACACACACACGCACACACACGCACAAACACGCACACACACCACGCACGCACACACACACACACACACTCACACACAAACACACACACACATACACAAATGTTGTGTATACGTGCCTTTGTTTGTAGATGACATATTAATTGTGTAAATTTGTGTTCATATTTATGCTTGAACCAACACCATTATTCCTCTTCAGTCTGTGCAGCTGAAGTTCTCCAAGTTCAGTCTGGAGACAGGATGCTTTGATAGAGTCAAAGTCTACGATGGACCCGATGCTACGGCGCCGTTGATACGCACGATGTGTTCATCCACGAGTCTACCTCGGGCTATCAAAGCTAGCGGAAATGTCATGTTTGTGTCTTTTACGTCTGACGGGTCAATCACAAGCGATGGTTTTAGCATCCAATATTCGGCATTTGATGCAGCTTTTGGTAAGACTAGGCTATATCTCTAAATATAATTGAACAGTCAAATTAGGGTACTAGATTTCATTCAAATTCAGATTAAATTGATGTAATAGATTCCATTTGCCCATAATTGTCTGCCTTGCACTATAATCCTAAGGCATAGAGTTATCAGTCATATATGAATACATGTACATACATTTCTTTGAAATTATTATAAATAAGTATACTATTACATTCCTTGAATTATGGCTCAGGAGACATTATTGAAAACCTTGTCATGTTCAAAATCACCAAGTTGTGATCTCTTGGAAAAAAGTGTATTTATTTAAATTGAATTTAATGAAATTCAATGACGGTGATGATGTTATATGACCATTGCAACCAGAGCAACAGAGCATTTACTATCAGTGTTAATAGTTGATTATCTGGACGATTCTCAGATAGAATAATTAATCATGCTTTTTCTTCTGTTGACTGCACCGCTTCATGATGCAATATAAATGTTCAAACATTTGGATTGATCCAAAATTTCACCAAACATACATCACGTAACATGTTACTGTGTTAAACCAAATGGCAACAACAACAGTAACAACAACAGCAGCAATAATAACAACAGTAACATCAGCAACTACAGCAGCAGCAACAACAACAACAGCAACAATAACAACAACTGAAAAACGAGAAACGCCCATTTTGTCGTCGATGTGTCTACCCTTCGTCCAACCACTGCAATATTGACAGCAGAATCAACGACAACAATGGCGTCGACCACAACAGAGCCTCTTGTGACGTCTACAGAAGCAATTCCGAAGATGACAACGCCATCAACCGAACCAGAACCAGAACAAACACTAGAAACAGAACAAACACCAGGACCAGAATCAGATACATCCACTGGTGCACCGTGGACAGATTTACCCTGGATGATGACGGAATCGTCACCGCAGTCAAACATGACAACTACAACAGGAGTCCGAGGTAATGTGTGCATGTATGCATAAATGCATATACAATACATACACAAACACAAGCACATACGCACTCACAAATACACTCACGCACACACTCAAACACACACATACACTCACTCGCTGGCACGCATGCACGCACGCACGCACGCACACACACAACACAACGCAGTACAAATATCTTCCGTATTATGCTCCAAAAATACTTTTTGTTTCCACGACTTATCTTTGCTTGGTTTCGTTGCACGGTGGCTATTATAAGGAGGATTCAGTTCACACTAAAGTTTAACAAGTCGAGCTTTTTACAAAATCTATGTGTTCCTAATTGCTGTCGTGCGCATTTGCGACGTAAAACACTTTCGAAATCAGTAGCATCCATTTTGAATGAGGTGAACATCGCGGTACCTAAAATTTTCCCGCAATGTATGAGAGCAAACCGCGAAGATATTATGAAAAAGAATACGACACAGATGTTTTTTGACAGAAAACATACATATATACCACATATTTTCTATATCAGTATTACAGCAAGTTGCAGGGAATTTTCATTTTAAGCAATAAACCACATATGTATGTTTAAATAGTTCCTGCTGAAAAAGACTTCTTTATTAACCAATTGATTATAAAAGATAATTTTGTAAATGAACTAAATGTAATTTGTGTCTGTGTTTTATGCAGAAGCCTGCAGTGGGTCTGCGGCGTTATTGACAGGACCAACAGGAATGTTTGGCATTGATGCATTCCACTACAAGAACAACATGGAATGTGGCTGGAAAATTCATGTGGAACCTAGCAAGGTTGGCGATTTTTGAAGATAAACGTACACTACAAGAACAAGGGAAACATAACAAATTACACAATGCTTCGTCACACACCAACTCACATTTACACGTACATGCACACCACACGCACCGCACCTTCACACCACACGCACATGTAAATATACCACACTCACCCCCCCCCTCTCTCTCTCTCTCTCGCTCTCTCTCTCTCGCTCTCTCTCTCTCTCTCTCTCTCTCTCTCTCTCTCTCTCTCTCTCTCTCTCTCTCTCTCTCTCTCCCTCTCTCTCCCTCTCCCTCTCTCTCTCTCTGTCTGTTACTGTCTCCCTTTCTGTCTCACGTTCTCTCTCTGTCCCTCCCTCCTTCTCTCTTCTTCTACCCCCCCCCCTCTCTCTCTCACACACACACACAAAAAATACAAACACACACACTCTCCCACTCACTCACTCTCTCTCTCACACCCGCGCACACGCAGACACTCCCTCTCTCACACCATGCACACACTCACTCATAGGCACAACCAAGTAAGCGCACGTACACACACGCTCACACACGCACAAACGAACACTCACGCTCACACACGCTCAAGCACGCACACACAGGCACACACACGTGCACATACCTGCACGCACACACACACATACGCACAAACACACGCATACACACGCACAAACAAACGCACATAGAAGAACACACACGCGCACACACGCACACACACGCACCCGCACACACACACACCACACACGCACACACACACACACACATACACACAAACATATAAACACACACACACTCTCCCACTCACTCACTCTCTCTCTCACACCCGCGCACACGTTGGCACTCCCTCTCTCACACCATGCACACACCCACTCATAGGCACGCGCAAGCGCACGCACCTACACACACGCTCACAAACGCACACACACGCTCACACACGCACAAGAACGCACACACACGCACACACACGTGCACATACCTCCACACACGCACACACAAACGCACATAGACGAACACACACGCGCACACACACGCGCTCGCACACACACGCCACACACACACACGCACAAACACGCACACACACCACGCACGCACATACACACACACACACAAACACACGCACACATACACAAATGTTGTGTATACGTGCCTTTGTTTGTAGATGACATATTAATTGTGTAAATTTGTGTTCATATTTATGCTTGAACCAACACCATTATTCCTCTTCAGTCTGTGCAGCTGAAGTTCTCCAAGTTCAGTCTGGAGACAGGATGCTTTGATAGAGTCAAAGTCTACGATGGACCCGATGCTACGGCGCCGTTGATACGCACGATGTGTTCATCCACGAGTCTACCTCGGGCTATCAAAGCTAGCGGAAATGTCATGTTTGTGTCTTTTACGTCTGACGGGTCAATCACAAGCGATGGTTTTAGCATCCAATATTCGGCATTTGATGCAGCTTTTGGTAAGACTAGGCTATATCTCTAAATATAATTGAACAGTCAAATTAGGGTACTAGATTTCATTCAAATTCACATTAAATTGATGTAATAGATTCCATTTGCCCATAATTGTCTGC
Source organism: Paraescarpia echinospica (assembly GCA_020002185.1). Classification (NCBI taxonomy): domain Eukaryota; kingdom Metazoa; phylum Annelida; class Polychaeta; order Sabellida; family Siboglinidae; genus Paraescarpia; species Paraescarpia echinospica. The sequence goes on from CM034532.1 coordinate 59,679,279, forward strand.
CTTGCACTATAATCCTAAGGCATAGAGTTATCAGTCATATATGAATACATGTACATACATTTCTTTGAAATTATTATAAATAAGTATACTATTACATTCCTTGAATTATGGCTCAGGAGACATTATTGAAAACCTTGTAATGTTCAAAATCACCAAGTTGTGATCTCTTGGAAAAAAGTGTATTTATTTAAATTGAATTTAATGAAATTCAATTACGGTGATGATATTATATGACCATTGCAACCAGAGCAACAGAGCATTTACTATCAGTGTTAATAGTTGATTATCTGGACGATTCTCAGATAGAATAATTAATCATGCTTTTTCTGCTGTTGACTGCACCGCTTCATGATGCAATATAAATGTTCAAACGTTTGGATTGATCCAAAATTTCACCAAACATACATCACGTAACATGTTACTGTGTTAAACCAAATGGCAACAACAACAGTAACAACAACAGCAGCAAAAATAACAACAGTAACATCAGCAACTACAGCAGCAACAACAACAACAGCAACAATAACAACAACTGAAAAACGAGAAACGCCCATTTTGTCGTCGATGTGTCTACCCTTCGTCCAACCACTGCAATATTGACAGCAGAATCAACGACAACAATGGCGTCGACCACAACAGAGCCTCTTGTGACGTCTACAGAAGCAATTCCGAAGATGACAACGCCATCAACCGAACCAGAACCAGAACAAACACTAGAAACAGAACAAACACCAGGACCAGAATCAGATACATCCACTGGTGCACCGTGGACAGATTTACCCTGGATGATGACGGAATCGTCACCGCAGTCAAACATGACAACTACAACAGGAGTCCGAGGTAATGTGTGCATGTATGCATAAATGCATATACAATACATACACAAACACACACGCACATACGCACTCACAAATACACTCACGCACACACTCAAACACACACATACACTCACTCGCTGGCACGCATGCACGCACGCACGCACGCACACACACAACACAACGCAGTACAAATATCTTCCGTATTATGCTCCAAAAATACTTTTTGTTTCCACGACTTATCTTTGCTTGGTTTCGTTGCACGGTGGCTATTATAAGGATGATTCAGTTCACACTAAAGTTTAACAAGTCGAGCTTTTTACAAAATCTATGTGTTCCTAATTGCTGTCGTGCGCATTTGCGACGTAAAACACATTCGAAATCAGTAGCATCCATTTTGAATGAGGCGAACATCGCGGTACCTAAAATTTTCCCTCAATATATGGGGGCAAACCGCGACGATATTATGAAAAAGAATACGACACAGATGTTTTTCGACAGAAAACATACATATATACCACATATTTTCTATATCAGTATTACAGCAAGTTGCAGGGAATTTTCATTTTAAGCAATAAACCACATATGTATGTTTAAATAGTTCCTGCTGAAAAAGACTTCTTTATTAACCAATTGATTATAAAAGATGAATTTTGGCAAATGCGTTTCCTGTTGTGTCCATATTTCTCTGGTCCATTCCGGTCCATTTGTGTCCATTCCATTTCTTCCATATAGGCTCCCCATTCCTTCCATTCTCTTTCCATTAATGTCTTCATCCCTATTTCCATTTACATACCTAATTTCCACACCACACTATGTAAATATACCACTCCACCCCCTCTCTCTCTTTCTCTCGCTCTCTCTCTCTCTCTCTCTCTCTCTCTCTCTCTCTCTCTCTCTCTCTCTCTCTCTCTCTCTCTCTCTCTCTCTCTCTCTCTCTCTCTCCCTCTCTCTTCCTCTCCCTCTTTCTCTCTCTGTCTGTTACTGTCTCCCTTTCTGTCTCACGTTCTCTCTCTGTCCCTCCCTCCTTCTCTCTTCTTCTACCCCCCCCTCTCTCTCTCACACCTAAAATACAAACACACTCTCTCCACTCTCTCCGCCCCGCGCACGCAGGCATCCCTCACCATGCACATTCCTCTTAGGCACAGCCAGAGTAAGCGCGTACACACGCTCACGCGCCTGAAGAGCGAACACTCCGCCTCACGCCGCACAAGCGCCGCAAGCACGCGTGCACATGCCACTCACCATGCCTGCACAAACCGCCACTGAAACAAACGCATAGAGAATTGCACGCGCCTGCCACACACGCGCACACACACACACATACACACAAACATATAAACACACACACACTCTCCCACTCACTCACTCTCTCTCTCACACCCGCGCACACGTTGGCACTCCCTCTCTCACACCATGCACGCACCCACTCATAGGCACGCGCAAGCGCACGCACCTACACACACGCTCACAAACGCACACACACGCTCACACACGCACAAGAACGCACACACACGCACACACACGTGCACATACCTCCACACACGCACACACAAACGCACATAGACGAACACACACGCGCACACACACGCGCTCGCACCCACACACACGCTCACACACGCACAAACACGCACACACACCACGCACGCACATACACACACACACACAAACACACGCACACATACACAAATGTTGTGTATACGTGCCTTTGTTTGTAGATGACATATTAATTGTGTAAATTTGTGTTCATATTTATGCTTGAACCAACACCATTATTCCTCTTCAGTCTGTGCAGCTGAAGTTCTCCAAGTTCAGTCTGGAGACAGGATGCTTTGATAGAGTCAAAGTCTACGATGGACCCGATGCTACGGCGCCGTTGATACGCACGATGTGTTCATCCACGAGTCTACCTCGGGCTATCAAAGCTAGCGGAAATGTCATGTTTGTGTCTTTTACGTCTGACGGGTCAATCACAAGCGATGGTTTTAGCATCCAATATTCGGCATTTGATGCAGCTTTTGGTAAGACTAGGCTATATCTCTAAATATAATTGAACAGTCAAATTAGGGTACTAGATTTCATTCAAATTCAGATTAAATTGATGTAATAGATTCCATTTGCCCATAATTGTCTGCCTTGCACTATAATCCTAAAGACATAGAGTTATCAGTCATATATGAATACATGTATTACATTTCTTTGCAAATTATTATAAATAAGTATACTATTACATTCCTTGAATTATAGCTCAGGAGATATTATTGAAAATGTCGTATTCCAAAATCACCAAGTTGTGATCTTGGAAAAAAGTGTATTTATTTAAATTGCATTTAATGAAATTCAATGACGGTGATGATGTTATATGACCATTGCAACCAGAGCAACAGAGCATTTACTATCAGTGTTAATAGTTGATTATCTGGACGATTCTCAGATAGAATAATTAATCATGCTTTTTCTGCTGTTGACTGCACCGCTTCATGATGCAATATAAATGTTCAAACGTTTGGATTGATCCAAAATTTCACCAAACATACATCACGTAACATGTTACTGTGTTAAACCAAATGGCAACAACAACAGTAACAACAACAGCAGCAATAATAACAACAGTAACATCAGCAACTACAGCAGCAACAACAACAACAGCAACAATAACAACAACTGAAAAACGAGAAACGCCCATTTTGTCGTCGATGTGTCTACCCTTCGTCCAACCACTGCAATATTGACAGCAGAATCAACGACAACAATGGCGTCGACCACAACAGAGCCTCTTGTGACGTCTACAGAAGCAATTTCGAAGATGACAACGCCATCAACCGAACCAGAACCAGAACAAACACTAGAAACAGAACAAACACCAGGACCAGAATCAGATACATCCACTGGTGCACCGTGGACAGATTTACCCTGGATGATGACGGAATCGTCACCGCAGTCAAACATGACAACTACAACAGGAGTCCGAGGTAATGTGTGCATGTATGCATAAATGCATATACAATACATACACAAACACACACGCACATACGCACTCACAAATACACTCACGCACACACTCAAACACACACATACACTCACTCGCTGGCACGCATGCACGCACGCACGCACGCACACACACAACACAACACAACGCAGTACAAATATCTTCCGTATTATGCTCCAAAAATACTTTTTGTTTCCACGACTTATCTTTGCTTGGTTTCGTTGCACGGTGGCTATTATAAGGAGGATTCAGTTCACACTAAAGTTTAACAAGTCGAGCTTTTTACAAAATCTATGTGTTCCTAATTGCTGTCGTGCGCATTTGCGACGTAAAACACATTCGAAATCAGTAGCATCCATTTTGAATGAGGCGAACATCGCGGTACCTAAAATTTTCCCGCAATGTATGGGGGCAAACCGCGACGATATTATGAAAAAGAATACGACACAGATGTTTTTCGACAGAAAACATACATATATACCACATATTTTCTATATCAGTATTACAGCAAGTTGCAGGGAATTTTCATTTTAAGCAATAAACCACATATGTATGTTTAAATAGTTCCTGCTGAAAAAGACTTCTTTATTAACCAATTGATTATAAAAGATAATTTTGTAAATGAACTAAATGTAATTTGTGTCTGTGTTTTATGCAGAAGCCTGCAGTGGGTCTGCGGCGTTATTGACAGGACCAACAGGAATGTTTGGCATTGATGCATTCCACTACAAGAACAACATGGAATGTGGCTGGAAAATTCATGTGGAACCTAGCAAGGTTGGCGATTTTTGAAGATAAACGTACACTACAAGAACAAGGGAAACATAACAAATTACACAATGCTTCGTCACACACCAACTCACATTTACACGTACATGCACACCACACGCACCGCAATTTCACACCACACGCACATGTAAATATACCACACTCACCCCCCCCCTCTCTCTCTTTCTCTCGCTCTCTCTCTCTCGCTCTCTCTCTCTCTCTCTCTCTCTCTCTCTCTCTCTCTCTCTCTCTCTCTCTCTCTCTCTCTCTCCCTCTCTCTCCCTCTCCCTCTTTCTCTCTCTGTCTGTTACTGTCTCCCTTTCTGTCTCACGTTCTCTCTCTGTCCCTCCCTCCTTCTCTCTTCTTCTACCCCCCCCCCTCTCTCTCTCACACACACACACACAAAAAATACAAACACACACACTCTCCCACTCACTCACTCTCTCTCTCACACCCGCGCACACGCAGGCACTCCCTCTCTCACACCATGCACACATTCACTCATAGGCACAACCAAGTAAGCGCACGTACACACACGCTCACACACGCACAAACGAACACTCACGCTCACACCCGCACAAGCACGCACACACAAGCACACACACGTGCACATACCTGCACGCACACTCACACATACGCACAAACACACGCATACACACGCACAAACAAACGCACATAGAAGAACACACACGCGCACACACGCACACACACGCACCCGCACACACACACACCACACACGCACACACACACACACACACATACACACAAACATATAAACACACACACACTCTCCCACTCACTCACTCTCTCTCTCACACCCGCGCACACGCTGGCACTCCCTCTCTCACACCATGCACACACCCACTCATAGGCACGCGCAAGCGCACGCACCTACACACACGCTCACAAACGCACACACACGCTCACACACGCACAAGAACGCACACACACGCACACACACGTGCACGTACCTCCACACACGCACACACAAACGCACACAGACGAACACACACGCGCACACACACGCGCTCGCACACACACGCCACACACACACACGCACACACACGCACAAACACGCACACACACCACGCACGCACATACACACACACACACACAAACACACGCACACATACACAAATGTTGTGTATACGTGCCTTTGTTTGTAGATGACATATTAATTGTGTAAATTTGTGTTCATATTTATGCTTGAGCCAACACCATTATTCCTCTTCAGTCTGTGCAGCTGAAGTTCTCCAAGTTCAGTCTGGAGACAGGATGCTTTGATAGAGTCAAAGTCTACGATGGACCCGATGCTACGGCGCCGTTGATACGCACGATGTGTTCATCCACGAGTCTACCTCGGGCTATCAAAGCTAGCGGAAATGTCATGTTTGTGTCTTTTACGTCTGACGGGTCAATCACAAGCGATGGTTTTAGCATCCAATATTCGGCATTTGATGCAGCTTTTGGTAAGACTAGGCTATATCTCTAAATATAATTGAACAGTCAAATTAGTGTTCTAGATTTCATTCAAATTCAGATTAAATTGATGTAATAGATTCCATTTGCCCATAATTGTCTGCCTTGCACTATAATCCTAAGGCATAGAGTTATCAGTCATATATGAATACATGTACATACATTTCTTTGAAATTATTATAAATAAGTATACTATTACATTCCTTGAATTATGGCTCAGGAGATATTATTGAAAACCTTGTCATGTTCAAAATCACCAAGTTGTGATCTCTTGGAAAAAAGTGTATTTATTTAAATTGCATTTAATGAAATTCAATGACGGTGATGATGTTATATGACCATTGCAACAAGAGCAACAGAGCATTTACTATCAGTGTTAATAGTTGATTATCTGGACGATTCTCAGATAGAATAATTAATCATGCTTTTTCTGCTGTTGACTGCACTGCTTCATGATGCAATATAAATGTTCAAACGTTTGGATTGATCCAAAATTTCACCAAACATACATCACGTAACATGTTACTGTGTTAAACCAAATGGCAACAACAACAGTAACAACAACAGCAGCAATAATAACAACAGTAACATCAGCAACTACAGCAGCAACAACAACAACAGCAACAATAACAACAACTGAAAAACGAGAAACGCCCATTTTGTCGTCGATGTGTCTACCCTTCGTCCAACCACTGCAATATTGACAGCAGAATCAACGACAACAATGGCGTCGACCACAACAGAGCCTCTTGTGACGTCTACAGAAGCAATTTCGAAGATGACAACGCCATCAACCGAACCAGAACCAGAACAAACACTAGAAACAGAACAAACACCAGGACCAGAATCAGATACATCCACTGGTGCACCGTGGACAGATTTACCCTGGATGATGACGGAATCGTCACCGCAGTCAAACATGACAACTACAACAGGAGTCCGAGGTAATGTGTGCATGTATGCATAAATGCATATACAATACATACACAAACACACACGCACATACGCACTCACAAATACACTCACGCACACACTCAAACACACACATACACTCACTCGCTGGCACGCATGCACGCACGCACGCACGCACACACACAACACAACACAACGCAGTATAAATATCTTCCGTATTATGCTCGAAAAATACTTTTTGTTTCCACGACTTATCTTTGCTTGGTTTCGTTGCACGGTGGCTATTATAAGGAGGATTCAGTTCACACTAAAGTTTAACAAGTCGAGCTTTTTACAAAATCTATGTGTTCCTAATTGCTGTCGTGCGCATTTGCGACGTAAAACACATTCGAAATCAGTAGCATCCATTTTGAATGAGGCGAACATCGCGGTACCCAAAATTTTCCCGCAATGTATGGGTGCAAACCGCGACGATATTATGAAAAAGAATACGACACAGATGTTTTTCGACAGAAAACATACATATATACCACATATTTTCTATATCAGTATTACAGCAAGTTGCAGGGAATTTTCATTTTAAGCAATAAACCACATATGTATGTTTAAATAGTTCCTGCTGAAAAAGACTTCTTTATTAACCAATTGATTATAAAAGATAATTTTGTAAATGAACTAAATGTAATTTGTGTCTTTGTTTTATACAGAAGCCTGCAGTGGGTCTGCGGCGTTATTGACAGGACCAACAGGAATGTTTGGCATTGATGCATTCCACTACAAGAACAACATGGAATGTGGCTGGAAAATTCATGTGGAACCTAGCAAGGTTGGCGATTTTTGAAGATAAACGTACACTACAAGAACAAGGGAAACATAACAAATTACACAATGCTTCGTCACACACCAACTCACATTTACACGTACATGCACACCACACGCACCGCAATTTCACACCACACGCACATGTAAATATACCACACTCACCCCCCCTCTCTCTCTTTCTCTCGCTCTCTCTCTCTCGCTCTCTCTCTCTCTCTCTCTCTCTCTCTCTCTCTCTCTCTCTCTCTCTCTCTCTCTCTCTCTCTCTCTCTCTCTCTCTCTCTCTCTCTCTCTCTCTCCCTCTCTCTCCCTCTCCCTCTTTCTCTCTCTGTCTGTTACTGTCTCCCTTTCTGTCTCACGTTCTCTCTCTGTCCCTCCCTCCTTCTCTCTTCTTCTACCCCCCCCCCTCTCTCTCACACACACACAAAATACAAACACACACACTCTCCCACTCACTCACTCTCTCTCTCACACCCGCGCACACGTTGGCACTCCCTCTCTCACACCATGCACACACCCACTCATAGGCACGCGCAAGCGCACGCACCTACACACACGCTCACAAACGCACACACACGCTCACACACGCACAAGAACGCACACACACGCACACACACGTGCACATACCTCCACACACGCACACACAAACGCACATAGACGAACACACACGCGCACACACACGCGCTCGCACACACACGCCACACACACACACGCACACACACGCACAAACACGCACACACACCACGCACGCACATACACACACACACACACAAACACACGCACACATACACAAATGTTGTGTATACGTGCCTTTGTTTGTAGATGACATATTAATTGTGTAAATTTGTGTTCATATTTATGCTTGAACCAACACCATTATTCCTCTTCAGTCTGTGCAGCTGAAGTTCTCCAAGTTCAGTCTGGAGACAGGATGCTTTGATAGAGTCAAAGTCTACGATGGACCCGATGCTACGGCGCCGTTGATACGCACGATGTGTTCATCCACGAGTCTACCTCGGGCTATCAAAGCTAGCGGAAATGTCATGTTTGTGTCTTTTACGTCTGACGGGTCAATCACAAGCGATGGTTTTAGCATCCAATATTCGGCATTTGATGCAGCTTTTGGTAAGACTAGGCTATATCTCTAAATATAATTGAACAGTCAAATTAGGGTACTAGATTTCATTCAAATTCAGATTAAATTGATGTAATAGATTCCATTTGCCCATAATTGTCTGCCTTGCACTATAATCCTAAGGCATAGAGTTATCAGTCATATATGAATACATGTACATACATTTCTTTGAAATTATTATAAATAAGTATACTATTACATTCCTTGAATTATGGCTCAGGAGACATTATTGAAAACCTTGTAATGTTCAAAATCACCAAGTTGTGATCTCTTGGAAAAAAGTGTATTTATTTAAATTGCATTTAATGAAATTCAATGACGGTGATGATGTTATATGACCATTGCAACCAGAGCAACAGAGCATTTACTATCAGTGTTAATAGTTGATTATCTGGACGATTCTCAGATAGAATAATTAATCATGCTTTTTCTGCTGTTGACTGCACCGCTTCATGATGCAATATAAATGTTCAAACGTTTGGATTGATCCAAAATTTCACCAAACATACATCACGTAACATGTTACTGTGTTAAACCAAATGGCAACAACAACAGTAACAACAACAGCAGCAATAATAACAACAGTAACATCAGCAACTACAGCAGCAACAACAACAACAGCAACAATAACAACAACTGAAAAACGAGAAACGCCCATTTTGTCGTCGATGTGTCTACCCTTCGTCCAACCACTGCAATATTGACAGCAGAATCAACGACAACAATGGCGTCGACCACAACAGAGCCTCTTGTGACGTCTACAGAAGCAATTCCGAAGATGACAACGCCATCAACCGAACCAGAACCAGAACAAACACTAGAAACAGAACAAACACCAGGACCAGAATCAGATACATCCACTGGTGCACCGTGGACAGATTTACCCTGGATGATGACGGAATCGTCACCGCAGTCAAACATGACAACTACAACAGGAGTCCGAGGTAATGTGTGCATGTATGCATAAATGCATATACAATACATACACAAACACACACGCACATACGCACTCACAAATACACTCACGCACACACTCAAACACACACATACACTCACTCGCTGGCACGCATGCACGCACGCACGCACGCACACACACAACACAACACAACGCAGTACAAATATGTTCCGTATTATGCTCGAAAAATACTTTTTGTTTCCACGACTTATCTTTGCTTGGTTTCGTTGCACGGTGGCTATTATAAGGAGGATTCAGTTCACACTAAAGTTTAACAAGTCGAGCTTTTTACAAAATCTATGTGTTCCTAATTGCTGTCGTGCGCATTTGCGACGTAAAACACTTTCGAAATCAGTAGCATCCATTTTGAATGAGGTGAACATCGCGGTACCTAAAATTTTCCCGCAATGTATGGGGGCAAACCGCGAAGATATTATGAAAAAGAATACGACACAGATGTTTTTCGACAGAAAACATACATATATACCACATATTTTCTATATCAGTATTACAGCAAGTTGCAGGGAATTTTCATTTTAAGCAATAAACCACATATGTATGTTTAAATAATTCCTGCTGAAAAAGACTTCTTTATTAACCAATTGATTATAAAAGATAATTTTGTAAATGAACTAAATGTAATTTGTGTCTTTGTTTTATGCAGAAGCCTGCAGTGGGTCTGCGGCGTTATTGACAGGACCAACAGGAATGTTTGGCATTGATGCATTCCACTACAAGAACAACATGGAATGTGGCTGGAAAATTCATGTGGAACCTAGCAAGGTTGGCGATTTTTGAAGATAAACGTACACTACAAGAACAAGGGAAACATAACAAATTACACAATGCTTCGTCACACACCAACTCACATTTACACGTACATGCACACCACACGCACCGCACCTTCACACCACGCGCACATGTAAATATACCACACTCACCCCCCCCCTCTCTCTCTCTCTCTCGCTCTCTCTCTCTCGCTCTCTCTCTCTCTCTCTCTCTCTCTCTCTCTCTCTCTCTCTCTCTCTCTCTCTCTCTCTCTCTCTCTCTCTCTCTCTCTCTCCCTCTCTCTCCCTCTCCCTCTTTCTCTCTCTGTCTGTTATTGTCTCCCTTTCTGTCTCACGTTCTCTCTCTGTCCCTCCCTCCTTCTCTCTTCTTCTACCCCCCCCCTCTCTCTCTCACACACACACACACACAAAAAATACAAACACACACACTCTCCCACTCACTCACTCTCTCTCTCACACCCGCGCACACGCAGACACTCCCTCTCTCACACCATGCACACACTCACTCATAGGCAAAACCAAGTAAGCGCACGTACACACACGCTCACACACGCACAAACGAACACTCACGCTCACACACGCTCAAGCACGCACACACAGGCACACACACGTGCACATACCTGCACGCACACACACACATACGCACAAACACACGCATACACACGCACAAACAAACGCACATAGAAGAACACACACACCACACACGCACACACACACACACACATACACACAAACATATAAACACACACACACTCTCCCACTCACTCACTCTCTCTCTCACACCCGCGCACACGTTGGCACTCCCTCTCTCACACCATGCACACACCCACTCATAGGCACGCGCAAGCGCACGCACCTACACACACGCTCACAAACGCACACACACGCTCACACACGCACAAGAACGCACACACACGCACACACACGTGCACATACCTCCACACACGCACACACAAACGCACATAGACGAACACACACGCGCACACACACGCCACACACACACACGCACACACATGCACAAACACGCACACACACCACGCACGCACATACACACACACACACAAACACACGCACACATACACAAATGTTGTGTATACGTGCCTTTGTTTGTAGATGACATATTAATTGTGTAAATTTGTGTTCATATTTATGCTTGAACCAACACCATTATTCCTCTTCAGTCTGTGCAGCTGAAGTTCTCCAAGTTCAGTCTGGAGACAGGATGCTTTGATAGAGTCAAAGTCTACGATGGACCCGATGCTACGGCGCCGTTGATACGCACGATGTGTTCATCCACGAGTCTACCTCGGGCTATCAAAACTAGCGGAAATGTCATGTTTGTGTCTTTTACGTCTGACGGGTCAATCACAAGCGATGGTTTTAGCATCCAATATTCGGCATTTGATGCAGCTTTTGGTAAGACTAGGCTATATCTCTAAATATAATTGAACAGTCAAATTAGGGTACTAGATTTCATTCAAATTCACATTAAATTGATGTAATAGATTCCATTTGCCCATAATTGTGTGCCTTGCACTATAATCCTAAGGCATAGAGTTATCAGTCATATATGAATACATGTACATACATTTCTTTGAAATTATTATAAATAAGTATACTATTACATTCCTTGAATTATGGCTCAGGAGACATTATTGAAAACCTTGTCATGTTCAAAATCACCAAGTTGTGATCTCTTGGAAAAAAGTGTATTTATTTAAATTGCATTTAATGAAATTCAATGACGGTGATGATGTTATATGACCATTGCAACCAGAGCAACAGAGCATTTACTATCAGTGTTAATAGTTGATTATCTGGACGATTCTCAGATAGAATAATTAATCATGCTTTTTCTGCTGTTGACTGCACCGCTTCATGATGCAATATAAATGTTCAAACGTTTGGATTGATCCAAAATTTCACCAAACATACATCACGTAACATGTTACTGTGTTAAACCAAATGGCAACAACAACAGTAACAACAACAGCAGCAATAATAACAACAGTAACATCAGCAACTACAGCAGCAACAACAACAACAGCAACAATAACAACAACTGAAAAACGAGAAACGCCCATTTTGTCGTCGATGTGTCTACCCTTCGTCCAACCACTGCAATATTGACAGCAGAATCAACGACAACAATGGCGTCGACCACAACAGAGCCTCTTGTGACGTCTACAGAAGCAATTCCGAAGATGACAACGCCATCAACCGAACCAGAACCAGAACAAACACTAGAAACAGAACAAACACCAGGACCAGAATCAGATACATCCACTGGTGCACCGTGGACAGATTTACCCTGGATGATGACGGAATCGTCACCGCAGTCAAACATGACAACTACAACAGGAGTCCGAGGTAATGTGTGCATGTATGCATAAATGCATATACAATACATACACAAACACACACGCACATACGCACTCACAAATACACTCACGCACACACTCAAACACACACATACACTCACTCGCTGGCACGCATGCACGCACGCACGCACGCACACACACAACACAACACAACGCAGTACAAATATCTTCCGTATTATGCTCGAAAAATACTTTTTGTTTCCACGACTTATCTTTGCTTGGTTTCGTTGCACGGTGGCTATTATAAGGAGGATTCAGTTCACACTAAAGTTTAACAAGTCGAGCTTTTTACAAAATCTATGTGTTCCTAATTGCTGTCGTGCGCATTTGCGACGTAAAACACATTCGAAATCAGTAGCATCCATTTTGAATGAGGCGAACATCGCGGTACCTAAAATTTTCCCGCAATGTATGGGGGCAAACCGCGACGATATTATGAAAAAGAATACGACACAGATGTTTTTCGACAGAAAACATACATATATACCACATATTTTCTATATCAGTATTACAGCAAGTTGCAGGGAATTTTCATTTTAAGCAATAAACCACATATGTATGTTTAAATAGTTCCTGCTGAAAAAGACTTCTTTATTAACCAATTGATTATAAAAGATAATTTTGTAAATGAACTAAATGTAATTTGTGTCTGTGTTTTATACAGAAGCCTGCAGTGGGTCTGCGGCGTTATTGACAGGACCAACAGGAATGTTTGGCATTGATGCATTCCACTACAAGAACAACATGGAATGTGGCTGGAAAATTCATGTGGAACCTAGCAAGGTTGGCGATTTTTGAAGATAAACGTACACTACAAGAACAAGGGAAACATAACAAATTACACAATGCTTCGTCACACACCAACTCACATTTACACGTACATGCACACCACACGCACCGCACCTTCACACCACACGCACATGTAAATATACCACACTCCCCCCCCCCCTCTCTCTCTCTCTCTCGCTCTCTCTCTCTCGCTCTCTCTCTCTCTCTCTCTCTCTCTCTCTCTCTCTCTCTCTCTCTCTCTCTCTCTCTCTCTCTCTCTCTCTCTCTCTCTCTCCCTCTCTCTCCCTCTCCCTCTTTCTCTCTCTGTCTGTTATTGTCTCCCTTTCTGTCTCACGTTCTCTCTCTGTCCCTCCCTCCTTCTCTCTTCTTCTACCCCCCCCCTCTCTCTCTCACACACACACACACACAAAAAATACAAACACACACACTCTCCCACTCACTCACTCTCTCTCTCACACCCGCGCACACGCAGACACTCCCTCTCTCACACCATGCACACACTCACTCATAGGCAAAACCAAGTAAGCGCACGTACACACACGCTCACACACGCACAAACGAACACTCACGCTCACACACGCTCAAGCACGCACACACAGGCACACACACGTGCACATACCTGCACGCACACACACACATACGCACAAACACACGCATACACACGCACAAACAAACGCACATAGAAGAACACACACGCGCACACACGCACACACACGCACCCGCACACACACACACCACACACGCACACACACACACACACACATACACACAAACATATAAACACACACACACTCTCCCACTCACTCACTCTCTCTCTCACACCCGCGCACACGTTGGCACTCCCTCTCTCACACCATGCACACACCCACTCATAGGCACGCGCAAGCGCACGCACCTACACACACGCTCACAAACGCACACACACGCTCACACACGCACAAGAACGCACACACACGCACACACACGTGCACATACCTCCACACACGCACACACAAACGCACATAGACGAACACACACGCGCACACACACGCGCTCGCACACACACGCCACACACACACACGCACAAACACGCACACACACCACGCACGCACATACACACACACACACAAACACACGCACACATACACAAATGTTGTGTATACGTGCCTTTGTTTGTAGATGACATATTAATTGTGTAAATTTGTGTTCATATTTATGCTTGAACCAACACCATTATTCCTCTTCAGTCTGTGCAGCTGAAGTTCTCCAAGTTCAGTCTGGAGACAGGATGCTTTGATAGAGTCAAAGTCTACGATGGACCCGATGCTACGGCGCCGTTGATACGCACGATGTGTTCATCCACGAGTCTACCTCGGGCTATCAAAGCTAGCGGAAATGTCATGTTTGTGTCTTTTACGTCTGACGGGTCAATCACAAGCGATGGTTTTAGCATCCAATATTCGGCATTTGATGCAGCTTTTGGTAAGACTAGGCTATATCTCTAAATATAATTGAACAGTCAAATTAGGGTACTAGATTTCATTCAAATTCAGATTAAATTGATGTAATAGATTCCATTTGCCCATAATTGTCTGCCTTGCACTATAATCCTAAGGCATAGAGTTATCAGTCATATATGAATACATGTACATACATTTCTTTGAAATTATTATAAATAAGTATACTATTACATTCCTTGAATTATGGCTCAGGAGACATTATTGAAAACCTTGTAATGTTCAAAATCACCAAGTTGTGATCTCTTGGAAAAAAGTGTATTTATTTAAATTGCATTTAATGAAATTCAATGACGGTGATGATGTTATATGACCATTGCAACCAGAGCAACAGAGCATTTACTATCAGTGTTAATAGTTGATTATCTGGACGATTCTCAGATAGAATAATTAATCATGCTTTTTCTGCTGTTGACTGCACCGCTTCATGATGCAATATAAATGTTCAAACGTTTGGATTGATCCAAAATTTCACCAAACATACTCACGTAACATGTTACTGTGTTAAACCAAATGGCAACAACAACAGTAACAACAACAGCAGCAATAATAACAACAGTAACATCAGCAACTACAGCAGCAACAACAACAACAGCAACAATAACAACAACTGAAAAACGAGAAACGCCCATTTTGTCGTCGATGTGTCTACCCTTCGTCCAACCACTGCAATATTGACAGCAGAATCAACGACAACAATGGCGTCGACCACAACAGAGCCTCTTGTGACGTCTACAGAAGCAATTCCGAAGATGACAATGCCATCAACCGAACCAGAACCAGAACAAACACTAGAAACAGAACAAACACCAGGACCAGAATCAGATACATCCACTGGTGCACCGTGGACAGATTCACCCTGGATGATGACGGAATCGTCACCGCAGTCAAACATGACAACTACAACAGGAGTCCGAGGTAATGTGTGCATGTATGCATAAATGCATATACAATACATACACAAACACACTCGCACATACGCACTCACAAATACACTCACGCACACACTCAAACACACACATACACTCACTCGCTGGCACG
>CM034532.1:59696645-59771645 GCA_020002185.1 Paraescarpia echinospica
GAACACTCACGCTCACACACGCTCAAGCACGCACACACAGGCACACACACGTGCACATACCTGCACGCACACACACACATACGCACAAACACACGCATACACACGCACAAACAAACGCACATAGAAGAACACACACGCGCACACACGCACACACACGCACCCGCACACACACACACCACACACGCACACACACACACACACATACACACAAACATATAAACACACACACACTCTCCCACTCACTCACTCTCTCTCTCACACCCGCGCACACGTTGGCACTCCCTCTCTCACACCATGCACACACCCACTCATAGGCACGCGCAAGCGCACGCACCTACACACACGCTCACAAACGCACACACACGCTCACACACGCACAAGAACGCACACACACGCACACACACGTGCACATACCTCCACACACGCACACACAAACGCACATAGACGAACACACACGCGCACACACACGCGCTCGCACACACACGCCACACACACACATGCACACACACGCACAAACACGCACACACCACGCACGCACATACACACACACACACAAACACACGCACACATACACAAATGTTGTGTATACGTGCCTTTGTTTGTAGATGACATATTAATTGTGTAAATTTGTGTTCATATTTATGCTTGAACCAACACCATTATTCCTCTTCAGTCTGTGCAGCTGAAGTTCTCCAAGTTCAGTCTGGAGACAGGATGCTTTGATAGAGTCAAAGTCTACGATGGACCCGATGCTACGGCGCCGTTGATACGCACGATGTGTTCATCCACGAGTCTACCTCGGGCTATCAAAGCTAGCGGAAATGTCATGTTTGTGTCTTTTACGTCTGACGGGTCAATCACAAGCGATGGTTTTAGCATCCAATATTCGGCATTTGATGCAGCTTTTGGTAAGACTAGGCTATATCTCTAAATATAATTGAACAGTCAAATTAGGGTACTAGATTTCATTCAAATTCAGATTCAATTGATGTAATAGATTCCATTTGCCCATAATTGTCTGCCTTGCACTATAATCCTAAGGCATAGAGTTATCAGTCATATATGAATACATGTACATACATTTCTTTGAAATTATTATAAATAAGTATACTATTACATTCCTTGAATTATGGCTCAGGAGACATTATTGAAAACCTTGTAATGTTCAAAATCACCAAGTTGTGATCTCTTGGAAAAAAGTGTATTTATTTAAATTGAATTTAATGAAATTCAGTTACGGTGATGATGTTATATGACCATTGCAACCAGAGCAACAGAGCATTTACTATCAGTGTTAATAGTTGATTATCTGGACGATTCTCAGATAGAATAATTAATCATGCTTTTTCTGCTGTTGACTGCACCGCTTCATGATGCAATATAAATGTTCAAACGTTTGGATTGATCCAAAATTTCACCAAACATACATCACGTAACATGTTACTGTGTTAAACCAAATGGCAACAACAACAGTAACAACAACAGCAGCAATAATAACAACAGTAACATCAGCAACTACAGCAGCAACAACAACAACAGCAACAATAACAACAACTGAAAAACGAGAAACGCCCATTTTGTCGTCGATGTGTCTACCCTTCGTCCAACCACTGCAATATTGCAGAATCAACGACAACAATGGCGTCGACCACAACAGAGCCTCTTGTGACGTCTACAGAAGCAATTTCGAAGATGACAACGCCATCAACCGAACCAGAACCAGAACAAACACTAGAAACAGAACAAACACCAGGACCAGAATCAGATACATCCACTGGTGCACCGTGGACAGATTTACCCTGGATGATGACGGAATCGTCACCGCAGTCAAACATGACAACTACAACAGGAGTCCGAGGTAATGTGTGCATGTATGCATAAATGCATATACAATACATACACAAACACACACGCACATACGCACTCACAAATACACTCACGCACACACTCAAACACACACATACACTCACTCGCTGGCACGCATGCACGCACGCACGCACGCACACACACAACACAACACAACGCAGTACAAATATCTTCCGTATTATGCTCGAAAAATACTTTTTGTTTCCACGACTTATCTTTGCTTGGTTTCGTTGCACGGTGGCTATTATAAGGAGGATTCAGTTCACACTAAAGTTTAACAAGTCGAGCTTTTTACAAAATCTATGTGTTCCTAATTGCTGTCGTGCGCATTTGCGACGTAAAACACATTCGAAATCAGTAGCATCCATTTTGAATGAGGCGAACATCGCGGTACCTAAAATTTTCCCGCAATGTATGGGGGCAAACCGCGACGATATTATGAAAAAGAATACGACACAGATGTTTTTCGACAGAAAACATACATATATACCACATATTTTCTATATCAGTATTACAGCAAGTTGCAGGGAATTTTCATTTTAAGCAATAAACCACATATGTATGTTTAAATAGTTCCTGCTGAAAAAGACTTCTTTATTAACCAATTGATTATAAAAGATAATTTTGTAAATGAACTAAATGTAATTTGTGTCTGTGTTTTATACAGAAGCCTGCAGTGGGTCTGCGGCGTTATTGACAGGACCAACAGGAATGTTTGGCATTGATGCATTCCACTACAAGAACAACATGGAATGTGGCTGGAAAATTCATGTGGAACCTAGCAAGGTTGGCGATTTTTGAAGATAAACGTACACTACAAGAACAAGGGAAACATAACAAATTACACAATGCTTCGTCACACACCAACTCACATTTACACGTACATGCACACCACACGCACCGCAATTTCACACCACACGCACATGTAAATATACCACACTCACCCCCCCCTCTCTCTCTCTTTCTCTCGCTCTCTCTCTCTCGCTCTCTCTCTCTCTCTCTCTCTCTCTCTCTCTCTCGCTCTCTTCTCTCTCTCTCTCTCTCTCTGTCTCTCTCTGTCTCTTTGTCTCTCTCTCCTTCTCTCTTTTTGTACCCCCCCCCCCACCCCCTCTCTCACACACACACACACACACACACACACAAACATATAAACACACACACTCTCCCACTCACTCACTCATTCTCTTTCTATGTCTCTCTCTCTCTCAATTTATCTCTATCTCTCTCTCTCTCTCACTACCTCTTTTTAGGTCGATTTTCTTCTCTCTCTTTCACTGTTATGTCTCTGCCACTGTATGTCTGATTATATGTCTCTCTCTCTCTCTCTCTCTCTCTCTCTCTCTCTCTCTCTCTCTCTCTCTCTCTCTCTCTCTCTCCCTCTCTCTCCCTCTCCCTCTCTCTCTCTCTGTCTGTTACTGTCTCCCTTTCTGTCTCACGTTCTCTCTCTGTCCCTCCCTCCTTCTCTCTTCTTCTACCCCCCCCTCTCTCTCTCACACACACACACAAAAAATACAAACACACACACTCTCCCACTCACTCACTCTCTCTCTCACACCCGCGCACACGCAGACACTCCCTCTCTCACACCATGCACACACTCACTCATAGGCACAACCAAGTAAGCGCACGTACACACACGCTCACACACGCACAAACGAACACTCACGCTCACACACGCTCAAGCACGCACACACAGGCACACACACGTGCACATACCTGCACGCACACACACACATACGCACAAACACACGCATACACACGCACAAACAAACGCACATAGAAGAACACACACGCGCACACACGCACACACACGCACCCGCACACACACACACCACACACGCACACACACACACACATACACACAAACATATAAACACACACACACTCTCCCACTCACTCACTCTCTCTCTCACACCCGCGCACACGCTGGCACTCCCTCTCTCACACCATGCACACACCCACTCATAGGCACGCGCAAGCGCACGCACCTACACACACGCTCACAAACGCACACACACGCTCACACACGCACAAGAACGCACACACACGCACACACACGTGCACATACCTCCACACACGCACACACAAACGCACATAGACGAACACACACGCGCACACACACGCGCTCGCACACACACGCCACACACACACACGCACACACACGCACAAACACGCACACAAACCACGCACGCTCACACACACACACACACACACACACACAAACACACACACACATACACAAATGTTGTGTATACGTGCCTTTGTTTGTAGATGACATATTAATTGTGTAAATTTGTGTTCATATTTATGCTTGAACCAACACCATTATTCCTCTTCAGTCTGTGCAGCTGAAGTTCTCCAAGTTCAGTCTGGAGAGAGGATGCTTTGATAGAGTCAAAGTCTACGATGGACCCGATGCTACGGCGCCGTTGATACGCACGATGTGTTCATCCACGAGTCTACCTCGGGCTATCAAAGCTAGCGGAAATGTCATGTTTGTGTCTTTTACGTCTGACGGGTCAATCACAAGCGATGGTTTTAGCATCCAATATTCGGCATTTGATGCAGCTTTTGGTAAGACTAGGCTATATCTCTAAATATAATTGAACAGTCAAATTAGGGTACTAGATTTCATTCAAATTCAGATTAAATTGATGTAATAGATTCCATTTGCCCATAATTGTCTGCCTTGCACTATAATCCTAAGGCATAGAGTTATCAGTCATATATGAATACATGTACATACATTTCTTTGAAATTATTATAAATAAGTATACTATTACATTCCTTGAATTATGGCTCAGGAGACATTATTGAAAACCTTGTAATGTTCAAAATCACCAAGTTGTGATCTCTTGGAAAAAAGTGTATTTATTTAAATTGCATTTAATGAAATTCAATGACGGTGATGATGTTATATGACCATTGCAACCAGAGCAACAGAGCATTTACTATCAGTGTTAATAGTTGATTATCTGGACGATTCTCAGATAGAATAATTAATCATGCTTTTTCTGCTGTTGACTGCACCGCTTCATGATGCAATATAAATGTTCAAACGTTTGGATTGATCCAAAATTTCACCAAACATACATCACGTAACATGTTACTGTGTTAAACCAAATGGCAACAACAACAGTAACAACAACAGCAGCAATAATAACAACAGTAACATCAGCAACTACAGCAGCAACAACAACAACAGCAACAATAACAACAACTGAAAAACGAGAAACGCCCATTTTGTCGTCGATGTGTCTACCCTTCGTCCAACCACTGCAATATTGACAGCAGAATCAACGACAACAATGGCGTCGACCACAACAGAGCCTCTTGTGACGTCTACAGAAGCAATTCCGAAGATGACAACGCCATCAACCGAACCAGAACCAGAACAAACACTAGAAACAGAACAAACACCAGGACCAGAATCAGATACATCCACTGGTGCACCGTGGACAGATTTACCCTGGATGATGACGGAATCGTCACCGCAGTCAAACATGACAACTACAACAGGAGTCCGAGGTAATGTGTGCATGTATGCATAAATGCATATACAATACATACACAAACACACACGCACATACGCACTCACAAATACACTCACGCACACACTCAAACACACACATACACTCACTCGCTGGCACGCATGCACGCACGCACGCACGCACACACACAACACAACACAACGCAGTACAAATATCTTCCGTATTATGCTCCAAAAATACTTTTTGTTTCCACGACTTATCTTTGCTTGGTTTCGTTGCACGGTGGCTATTATAAGGAGGATTCAGTTCACACTAAAGTTTAACAAGTCGAGCTTTTTACAAAATCTATGTGTTCCTAATTGCTGTCGTGCGCATTTGCGACGTAAAACACATTCGAAATCAGTAGCATCCATTTTGAATGAGGCGAACATCGCGGTACCTAAAATTTTCCCGCAATGTATGGGGGCAAACCGCGACGATATTATGAAAAAGAATACGACACAGATGTTTTTCGACAGAAAACATACATATATACCACATATTTTCTATATCAGTATTACAGCAAGTTGCAGGGAATTTTCATTTTAAGCAATAAACCACATATGTATGTTTAAATAGTTCCTGCTGAAAAAGACTTCTTTATTAACCAATTGATTATAAAAGATAATTTTGTAAATGAACTAAATGTAATTTGTGTCTTTGTTTTATGCAGAAGCCTGCAGTGGGTCTGCGGCGTTATTGACAGGACCAACAGGAATGTTTGGCATTGATGCATTCCACTACAAGAACAACATGGAATGTGGCTGGAAAATTCATGTGGAACCTAGCAAGGTTGGCGATTTTTGAAGATAAACGTACACTACAAGAACAAGGGAAACATAACAAATTACACAATGCTTCGTCACACACCAACTCACATTTACACGTACATGCACACCACACGCACCGCACCTTCACACCACACGCACATGTAAATATACCACACTCACCCCCCCCCTCTTTCTCTCTCTCTCGCTCTCTCTCTCTCGCTCTCTCTCTCTCTCTCTCTCTCTCTCTCTCTCTCTCTCTCTCTCTCTCTCTCTCTCTCTCTCTCCCTCTCTCTCCCTCTCCCTCTTTCTCTCTCTGTCTGTTACTGTCTCCCTTTCTGTCTCACGTTCTCTCTCTGTCCCTCCCTCCTTCTCTCTTCTTCTACCCCCCCCCCTCTCTCTCTCACACACACACACACAAAAATACAAACACACACACTCTCCCACTCACTCACTCTCTCTCTCACACCCGCGCACACGCAGACACTCCCTCTCTCACACCATGCACACACTCACTCATAGGCACAACCAAGTAAGCGCACGTACACACACGCTCACACACGCACAAACGAACACTCACGCTCACACACGCTCAAGCACGCACACACAGGCACACACACGTGCACATACCTGCACGCACACACACACATACGCACAAACACACGCATACACACGCACAAACAAACGCACATAGAAGAACACACACGCGCACACACGCACACACACGCACCCGCACACACACACACCACACACGCACACACACACACACACATACACACAAACATATAAACACACACACACTCTCCCACTCACTCACTCTCTCTCTCACACCCGCGCACACGTTGGCACTCCCTCTCTCACACCATGCACACACCCACTCATAGGCACGCGCAAGCGCACGCACCTACACACACGCTCACAAACGCACACACACGCTCACACACGCACAAGAACGCACACACACGCACACACACGTGCACATACCTCCACACACGCACACACAAACGCACATAGACGAACACACACGCGCACACACACGCGCTCGCACACACACGCCACACACACACACGCACACACACGCACAAACACGCACACACACCACGCACGCACATACACACACACACACAAACACACGCACACATACACAAATGTTGTGTATACGTGCCTTTGTTTGTAGATGACATATTAATTGTGTAAATTTGTGTTCATATTTATGCTTGAGCCAACACCATTATTCCTCTTCAGTCTGTGCAGCTGAAGTTCTCCAAGTTCAGTCTGGAGACAGGATGCTTTGATAGAGTCAAAGTCTACGATGGACCCGATGCTACGGCGCCGTTGATACGCACGATGTGTTCATCCACGAGTCTACCTCGGGCTATCAAAGCTAGCGGAAATGTCATGTTTGTGTCTTTTACGTCTGACGGGTCAATCACAAGCGATGGTTTTAGCATCCAATATTCGGCATTTGATGCAGCTTTTGGTAAGACTAGGCTATATCTCTAAATATAATTGAACAGTCAAATTAGGGTACTAGATTTCATTCAAATTCAGATTAAATTGATGTAATAGATTCCATTTGCCCATAATTGTCTGCCTTGCACTATAATCCTAAGGCATAGAGTTATCAGTCATATATGAATACATGTACATACATTTCTTTGAAATTATTATAAATAAGTATACTATTACATTCCTTGAATTATGGCTCAGGAGATATTATTGAAAACCTTGTCATGTTCAAAATCACCAAGTTGTGATCTCTTGGAAAAAAGTGTATTTATTTAAATTGCATTTAATGAAATTCAATGACGGTGATGATGTTATATGACCATTGCAACAAGAGCAACAGAGCATTTACTATCAGTGTTAATAGTTGATTATCTGGACGATTCTCAGATAGAATAATTAATCATGCTTTTTCTGCTGTTGACTGCACTGCTTCATGATGCAATATAAATGTTCAAACGTTTGGATTGATCCAAAATTTCACCAAACATACATCACGTAACATGTTACTGTGTTAAACCAAATGGCAACAACAACAGTAACAACAACAGCAGCAATAATAACAACAGTAACATCAGCAACTACAGCAGCAACAACAACAACAGCAACAATAACAACAACTGAAAAACGAGAAACGCCCATTTTGTCGTCGATGTGTCTACCCTTCGTCCAACCACTGCAATATTGACAGCAGAATCAACGACAACAATGGCGTCGACCACAACAGAGCCTCTTGTGACGTCTACAGAAGCAATTCCGAAGATGACAACGCCATCAACCGAACCAGAACCAGAACAAACACTAGAAACAGAACAAACACCAGGACCAGAATCAGATACATCCACTGGTGCACCGTGGACAGATTTACCCTGGATGATGACGGAATCGTCACCGCAGTCAAACATGACAACTACAACAGGAGTCCGAGGTAATGTGTGCATGTATGCATAAATGCATATACAATACATACACAAACACACACGCACATACGCACTCACAAATACACTCACGCACACACTCAAACACACACATACACTCACTCGCTGGCACGCATGCACGCACGCACGCACGCACACACACAACACAACACAACGCAGTACAAATATGTTCCGTATTATGCTCGAAAAATACTTTTTGTTTCCACGACTTATCTTTGCTTGGTTTCGTTGCACGGTGGCTATTATAAGGAGGATTCAGTTCACACTAAAGTTTAACAAGTCGAGCTTTTTACAAAATCTATGTGTTCCTAATTGCTGTCGTGCGCATTTGCGACGTAAAACACATTCGAAATCAGTAGCATCCATTTTGAATGAGGCGAACATCGCGGTACCTAAAATTTTCCCGCAATGTATGGGGGCAAACCGCGACGATATTATGAAAAAGAATACGACACAGATGTTTTTCGACAGAAAACATACATATATACCACATATTTTCTATATCAGTATTACAGCAAGTTGCAGGGAATTTTCATTTTAAGCAATAAACCACATATGTATGTTTAAATAGTTCCTGCTGAAAAAGACTTCTTTATTAACCAATTGATTATAAAAGATAATTTTGTAAATGAACTAAATGTAATTTGAACATAGTGTCGTTTTCGTCGTATGACATTGTGTCTGTGTTTTATACAGAAGCCTGCAGTGGGTCTCCGGCGTTATTGACAGGACCAACAGGAATGTTTGGCATTGATGCATTCCACTACAAGAACAACATGGAATGTGGCTGGAAAATTCATGTGGAACCTAGCAAGGTTGGCGATTTTTGAAGATAAACGTACACTACAAGAACAAGGGAAACATAACAAATTACACAATGCTTCGTCACACACCAACTCACATTTACACGTACACGCACACCACACTCACCCCACCTTCACACCACACGCACATGTAAATATACCACACTCACCGCCCCCCCCCTCTCTCTCTCTCTCTCTCTCTCTCTGTTACTGTCTCCCTTCTGTCTCATGTTCTCTCTTTGTTTTTCTCTCCTTCTTCTTCTCCCCCCCCCCCTCACACACACATACTCACACACACACACAAACATATCAACACACACACAGTCTCCCACTCACTCACTCTCTCTCTCACACCCGCGCGCACGCAGGCACTCCCTCTCTCACACCATGCACACACCCACTCATAGCCACGCGCAAGCGCACGCACCAACACACACGTTCACAAACGCACACACACGCTCACACACGCATAAGAACGCACACACACGTGTACATACCTCCACACACGCACACACACGCACACACGCACACACACGCACACACAAACGCACGTAAACGAACACACACGCGCACACACACACGCGCTCGCTCACACACACAAACACACACACCACGCACGCACATACGCACAAACACACATACAAACACACACACACACACACATACACACATGTTGTGTGTACGTGCCTTTGTTTGTAGATGACATATTAATTGTGTAAATTTGTGTTCATATTTATGCTTGAACCAACACCATTATTCCTCTTCAGTCTGTGCAGCTGAAGTTCTCCAAGTTCAGTCTGGAGACAGGATGCTTTGATAGAGTCAAAGTCTACGATGGACCCGATGCTACGGCGCCGTTGATACGCACGATGTGTTCATCCACGAGTCTACCTCGGGCTATCAAAGCTAGCGGAAATGTCATGTTTGTGTCTTTTACGTCTGACGGGTCAATCACAAGCGATGGTTTTAGCATCCAATATTCGGCATTTGATGCAGCTTTTGGTAAGACTAGGCTATATCTCTAAATATAATTGAACAGTCAAATTAGGGTACTAGATTTCATTCAAATTCAGATTAAATTGATGTAATAGATTCCATTTGCCCATAATTGTCTGCCTTGCACTATAATCCTAAGGCATAGAGTTATCAGTCATATATGAATACATGTACATACATTTCTTTGAAATTATTATAAATAAGTATACTATTACATTCCTTGAATTATGGCTCAGGAGACATTATTGAAAACCTTGTAATGTTCAAAATCACCAAGTTGTGATCTCTTGGAAAAAAGTGTATTTATTTAAATTGCATTTAATGAAATTCAATGACGGTGATGATGTTATATGACCATTGCAACCAGAGCAACAGAGCATTTACTATCAGTGTTAATAGTTGATTATCTGGACGATTCTCAGATAGAATAATTAATCATGCTTTTTCTGCTGTTGACTGCACCGCTTCATGATGCAATATAAATGTTCAAACGTTTGGATTGATCCAAAATTTCACCAAACATACATCACGTAACATGTTACTGTGTTAAACCAAATGGCAACAACAACAGTAACAACAACAGCAGCAATAATAACAACAGTAACATCAGCAACTACAGCAGCAACAACAACAACAGCAACAATAACAACAACTGAAAAACGAGAAACGCCCATTTTGTCGTCGATGTGTCTACCCTTCGTCCAACCACTGCAATATTGACAGCAGAATCAACGACAACAATGGCGTCGACCACAACAGAGCCTCTTGTGACGTCTACAGAAGCAATTCCGAAGATGACAACGCCATCAACCGAACCAGAACCAGAACAAACACTAGAAACAGAACAAACACCAGGACCAGAATCAGATACATCCACTGGTGCACCGTGGACAGATTTACCCTGGATGATGACGGAATCGTCACCGCAGTCAAACATGACAACTACAACAGGAGTCCGAGGTAATGTGTGCATGTATGCATAAATGCATATACAATACATACACAAACACACACGCACATACGCACTCACAAATACACTCACGCACACACTCAAACACACACATACACTCACTCGCTGGCACGCATGCACGCACGCACGCACACACACAACACAACACAACGCAGTACAAATATGTTCCGTATTATGCTCGAAAAATACTTTTTGTTTCCACGACTTATCTTTGCTTGGTTTCGTTGCACGGTGGCTATTATAAGGAGGATTCAGTTCACACTAAAGTTTAACAAGTCGAGCTTTTTACAAAATCTATGTGTTCCTAATTGCTGTCGTGCGCATTTGCGACGTAAAACACATTCGAAATCAGTACCATCCATTTTGAATGAGGCGAACATCGCGGTACCTAAAATTTTCCCGCAATGTATGGGGGCAAACCGCGACGATATTATGAAAAAGAATACGACACAGATGTTTTTCGACAGAAAACATACATATATACCACATATTTTCTATATCAGTATTACAGCAAGTTGCAGGGAATTTTCATTTTAAGCAATAAACCACATATGTATGTTTAAATAGTTCCTGCTGAAAAAGACTTCTTTATTAACCAATTGATTATAAAAGATAATTTTGTAAATGAACTAAATGTAATTTGAACATAGTGTCGTTTTCGTCGTATGACATTGTGTCTGTGTTTTATACAGAAGCCTGCAGTGGGTCTCCGGCGTTATTGACAGGACCAACAGGAATGTTTGGCATTGATGCATTCCACTACAAGAACAACATGGAATGTGGCTGGAAAATTCATGTGGAACCTAGCAAGGTTGGCGATTTTTGAAGATAAACGTATACTACAAGAACAAGGGAAACATAACAAATTACACAATGCTTCGTCACACACCAACTCACATTTACACGTACACGCACACCACACTCACCCCACCTTCACACCACACGCACATGTAAATATACCACACTCCCCCCCCCCCCCCTCTCTCTCTCTCTCTCTCTCTCTCTCTCTCTCTCTGTCTGTTACTGTCTCCCTTTCTGTCTCATGTTCTCTCTTTGTTTTTCTCTCCTTCTCTCTTTTTCTACCCCCCCCCCTCACACACACATACTCACACACACACACAAACATATCAACACACACACAGTCTCCCACTCACTCACTCTCTCTCTCACACCCGCGCGCACGCAGGCACTCCCTCTCTCACACCATGCACACACCCACTCATAGCCACGCGCAAGCGCACGCACCAACACACACGTTCACAAACGCACACACACGCTCACACACGCATAAGAACGCACACACACGTGTACATACCTCCACACACGCACACACACGCACACACGCACACACACGCACACACAAACGCACGTAAACGAACACACACGCGCACACACACACGCGCTCGCTCACACACACAAACACACACACCACGCACGCACATACGCACAAACACACATACAAACACACACACACACACACACACACACACATACACACATGTTGTGTGTACGTGCCTTTGTTTGTAGATGACATATTAATTGTGTAAATTTGTGTTCATATTTATGCTTGAACCAACACCATTATTCCTCTTCAGTCTGTGCAGCTGAAGTTCTCCAAGTTCAGTCTCGAGGGAGGATGCTTTGATAGAGTCAAAATCTACGATGGACCCGATGCTACGGCGCCGTTGATACGTACGATGTGTTCATCCACGAGTCTACCTCGGGCTATCAAAGCTAGCGGAAATGTCATGTTTGTGTCTTTTACGTCTGACGGGTCAATCACAAGCGATGGTTTTAGTATCCAATATTCGGCATTTGATGCAGCTCTTGGTAAGACTAGGCTATATCTCTAAATATAATTGAACAGTCACATTAGGGTACTAGATTTCATTCAAATTCAGATTAAATTGATGTAATAGATTCCATTTGCCCATAATTGTCTGCCTTGCACTATAATCCTAATGCATAGAGTTATCAGTCATATATGAATACATGTACATACATTTCTTTGAAATTATTATAAATAAGTATACTATTACATTCCTTGAATTATGGTTCAGGAGACATTATTGAAAACCTTGTAATGTTCAAAATCATCAAGTTGTGATCTCTTGGAAAAAAGTGTATTTATTTAAATTGAATTTAATGAAATTCAATGACGGTGATATGACCATTGCAACCAGAGCAACAGAGCATTTACTATCAGTGTTAATAGTTGATTATCTGGACGATTCTCAGATAGAATAATTAATCATGCTTTTTCTGCTGTTGACTGCACCGCTTCATGATGCAATATAAATGTTCAAACGATTGGATTGATCCAAAATTTCACCAAACATATATCACGTAACATGTTACTGTGTTAAACCAAATGGCAACAACAACAGTAACTACAACAGCAACAATAATAACAACAGTAACATCAGCAACTACAGCAGCAACAACAACAACAGCAACAATAACAACAACTGAAAAACGAGAAACGCCCATTTTGTCATCGATGTGTCTACCCTTCGTCCAACCACTGCAATATTGACAGCAGAATCAACGACAACAATGGCGTCGACCACAACAGAGCCTCTTGTGACGTCTACAGAAGCAATTCCGAAGACGACAACGCCATCAACCGAACCAGAACCAGAACAAACACTAGAAACAGAACAAACACCAGGACCAGAATCAGATACATCCACTGGTGCACCGTGGACAGATTTACCCTGGATGATGACGGAATCGTCACCGCAGTCAAACATGACAACTACAACAGGAGTCCGAGGTAATGTGTGCATGTATGCATAAATGCATATACAATACAAACACACACGCACATACGCACTCACAAATACACTCACGCACACACTCAAACACACACATACACTCACTCGCTGGCACGCACGCACGCACGCACGCACGCACGCACACACACAAAACAACACAAGGCAGTACAAATATGTTCCGTATTATGCTCCAAAAAATACTTTTTGTTTCCACGACTTATCTTTGCTTGGTTTCGTTGCACGGTGGCTATTATAAGGAGGCTTCAGTTCACACTAAAGTTTAACAAGTCGAGCTTTTTACAAAATCTATGTGTTCCTAATTGCTGCCGTGCGCATTTGCGACGTAAAACACATTCGAAATCAGTAGCATCCATTTTGAATGAGGCGAACATCGCGGTACCTAAAATTTTCCCGCAATGTATGGGGGCAAACCGCGACGATATTATGAAAAAGAATACGACACAGATGTTTTTCGACAGAAAACATACATATATACCACATATTTCCTATATCCGTATTACAGCAAGTTGCAGGGAATTTTCATTTTAAGCAATAAACCACATATGTATGTTTAAATAGTTCCTGCTGAAAAAGACTTCTTTATTAACCAATTGATTATAAAAGATAGTTTTGTAA
The DNA here is from genome assembly GCA_020002185.1 of Paraescarpia echinospica. Classification (NCBI taxonomy): domain Eukaryota; kingdom Metazoa; phylum Annelida; class Polychaeta; order Sabellida; family Siboglinidae; genus Paraescarpia; species Paraescarpia echinospica. Next base: position 59,711,435 of record CM034532.1, read on the forward strand.
ATGAACTAAATGTAATTTCAACATAGTGTCGTTTTTGTCGTATGACATTATGTCTGTGTTTTATACAGAAGCCTGCAGTGGGTCTCCGGCGTTATTGACAGGACCAACAGGAATGTTTGGCATTGATGCATTCCACTACGAGAACAACTTGGAATGTGGCTGGAAAATTCATGTGGAACCTAGCAAGGTTGGCGATTTTTTAAGATAAACGTACACTACAAGAACAAGGGAAACATAACAAATTACACAAAGCTTCGTCACATACCAACTCACATTTACACGTACACGCACACCACACGCACCCCACCTTCACACCACACGCACATGTAAATATACCACACTGACCCCCCTCTCTCTCTCTCTCTCTCTCTCTCTCTGTCTCTCTCTCTCTCTCTCTCTCTCTCTCTCTCTCTCTCTCTCTCTCTCTCTCTCTCTCTCCTCTCTCTCTCTCTCTCTCTCTCTCTCTCTCTCTCTCTCTCTCTCTCTCTCTCTCTCTCTCTCTCTCTCCTCTCTCTCTCTCTCTCTCTCTCTCTCTCTCTCTCTCTCTCCTCTCTCTCTCTCTCTCTCTCTCTCTCTCTCTCTCTCTCTCTCTCTCTCTCTCTCTCTCTCTCTCTCTCTCTCTCTCTCTCTCTCTCTCTCTCTCTCTCTCTCTCTCTCTCTCTCTCTCTCTCTCTCTCTCTCTCTCTCTCTCTCTCTCTCTCTCTCTCTCTCTCTCTCTCTCTCTCTCTCTCTCTCTCTCTGTTACTGTCTCCCTTTGTGTCTGACGTTCTTTCTCTGTCCCTGTCTCCTTCTCTCTTTCTACCCCCCCTCACACACACACACAAACATACAAACACACACACACTCTCCCACTCAATCACTCTCTCACTCTCCCTCTCACACCCGCTCGCACGCAGACACTCCCTCTCATAGGAACGCACAAGCGCACGCACGTACACACACGCTCTCACACGCACAAACACACACACACTCACACACGCACACACAAACGCACATAGACGAACACACGCGCACACACACACCCGCACGCACACACACGCCACACACACGCACACACACGCACACACACGCACACACGCACACCACACACGCACACACACACACATACACAAATGTTGTGTATACGTGCCTTTGTTTGTAAACGACATATTTATTGTGTAAATTTGTGTTCATATTTATGCTTGAACCAACACCATTATTCCTCTTCAGTATGTGCAGCTGAAGTTCTCCAAGTTCAGACTGGAGGGAGGATGCTTTGATAGAGTCAAAGTCTACGATGGACCCGATGCTACGGCGCCGTTGATACGCACGATCTGTTCATCCACGAGTCTACCTCGGGTTATCAATGCCAGCGGAAATGTCATGTTTGTGTCCTTTACGTCTGACGGGTCAATCACAAGCGGTGGCTTTAGCATCCAGTATTCGGCATTTGATGTTGCTCTTGGTAAGACTAGGCTATATCCCTAAATATAATTGAACAGTCTCATTAGGGTACTAGATTTCATTCAAATTCAGATTAAATTGGTTTAATAGATTCCACTTACCCATAATTGTCTGTTCTGTTATTAGCAATGGCGGACTCAACGAGTCGTTCTCCCCTTTCGTTTCTCTCTCCTGATCCAAATTTCCCGATTGTTCCTCGTTTTATTTCGTCTTGTCTTTTCTGATTTCTTGGATTCGTCTATTTCATCTTGCAAATTATTGTAAAAAATTTCAATTTCTTCCTTTTTTGTTGATGATGTCGGTGCATAGACTGTATTAATTTGATATTGTTCACTTATCCAAGTACTGTGTTTGCTGTTTGTTTACACAGATATATTGCTACGCCTCCTTGTCCTGCCTTTGCTTATCCGGAGTATATTAATTTTCCTCCGGCGTGTGGTGTAAAATAACCTTATCCCGCCCATTGGTGGTCTGCTATTCCTAGGACAAAAACTTATATTATTTTTATATTCTTCACTTATCCAAGTACTGTGTTTGTTCTTTGTTTACTCAGATATATTGCTACGCCTTCTTGTCCTGTCTTTGCTTGTCCGGAGTATATGGATTTTCCTTCTGCGTGTGGTATAAAATGACCTTGTCCCGCCGATCGGTGTTCTGCTATTCCTAGTACACTTATATTGTTTTGTTTCTCTTCTTCTATTACATTGTCCATTTTTCCAGCCGCCATTCTGCGGACATTCCAAGTTGCTATTCTTGTTTTGTTTTTTAGCCAACCGCTGAACTTCGCACAGTCGAGCACATTGTCGTCATCAGCTTGAGTAGTACTCCAGGTTGATTCTGGCTCTTCCCCAATAGCCGTTATGGACTCTTCTGGCTTGGGGGACTCACCACCGAGTCCATGTCGATTCCCTTTGCTATCATGGTTTCATGTGGTTTTTTGGCAATTTAAATTCCAGTAGTTTGCCATTGATTTCTGGACGGTTCTGGCCGCTAATTACTCTACATCCCTGTTGTTCCCTTGGCTCGACACTAGGCCTTTCCATCTCCCGCCTTCGTAGCCGTTGACCTCTGAGTATTCTTCCACCTACTCCGCCGACAGATGTGTGTATTAACAGGGGAACAACTCTTCGGAAAGGCACTCACAACATTTGGCCGCCCAGCCAAAGCCGTTGTCCGGAGTGTGGCGCTGCCGCACACATGCAGACACAAGGAGCCATATGTGAGCTAGACAAGGAGGGGAACCAAATAGGATCTTGACAGTACTGTGTGGGGTGTGGCTGCCATTCACCGTCAGGTACTATCCCTTACACCTCCTTGCCCTACACCCCATTTGGCGATGGTTATGTGTTATATACACGTGTGACTGTTCTATTGTTAATTTGACACTTAATGAATAACTGAAATTGACAGTTTGGAAGGGGTATTCTGTAACTGGTATGTAATTGAATTGTAATTGGTGTTGGGGAGTATATTGTATTGTACGTCTGTATTATTGATAATATGTATGTTGAATATGAAATAAATAACACACAATAACCACATTGTTATCTATGTGATTATATAACCTTAGACTGTTACGCGGCACACATCGATTACGTAGACAAAGCGTTGTAATTGTAAATATTAATCTTAATCTTACAATCGGCGTCAAGTTCAGGATGCAAACACACGCACGAACGCACACACGCGCACACAAGCATCACGTATCACGTAGTCGCGAGTCACGGAGAACAATCATAACGTAATCGACCCCAGTGAATATTTAACCCTTTGTCGTCCGAGTGATAAACTAACATATTACAATTATCCAACTATCACACACACACACAAACACATACACACACACACACACTCTTCTTCCCCTTGCTCCCTTGCGCGGTGGGGTCCACGTCACTTCGTAGCTTCTTCTACTTTTCTTGTCAGTTCTTTCCACCTCTCTCTCGTCCGCAATGGCCATCCTTTCATGGCTGTTCACGCCAGCCCTCCCTAGGTCTCGTTTTATGCTGTCGTTCCATCTCAACCTTGGTTTTCCTCTCCTTCGTCTGTCACCCTCTTCTACTTTCCACGCTCTTTTCGCCAGTCTGTCTTCACCCATTCTATGTACATGTCTCGCCCTTCTCATTCTGTTACCGGCTACTTTCCTCTTTAGATGTTTTTTCATTCCAATCTCCAATTCCTTCATCTTCCTTCTATCCTATCGTGTTACTCTGCATATTCTTCTGACCCAGTTGTGTTCTGCCACAGGTAGTTTCTCCTCCTGTCTCTCTGTCAGAGGCAGTGTTCCTAACCCGTATATACAGGCTCATACAACGCAGGCTTCTAGCACTTTTCCTTTCAGTTGTTTCTTCAGTGTTCTGTCCCACATAATGCCTTCTACCCTCTTCCATGCTGCTGCTCCTGCTTGCATCCTGCTCTGTATTTCTTTACTACTCCTTCCATACTCACACACTGTACCGTCCAGGTATACAATGCTGTTCACTTGTTTAATGGTCTTTCCGTCAATAACTACATGCAGATCTACCTCCTGTTCATCTATCCACATTACTTCAGTCTTCTCCAGATTCATTCGGAGGCCGTGTTTTCTGAAGGTGTCACTCCATTCTTGCAAAGCTCTTTGTAATTCCTCTTTTTTACCAGCCACCACTGCTAGGTCGTCTGCATACAGTATATTCTTAAGTTCTTCCTGCTCCGATATATTTCCACTGATCAGGTTCATCACCATAATGAAAAGCAGGGGACTCAAGGCACTTCCCTGTCTGAGTCCTACTTCCTCTCCAAATTTTTCCGATGTTTCTCCTTCGACTCTCACTACCGCTGTTGTCTCCTTGTACATTTCCTCCACCATTCTGGCTTCTGCTTCTCCAACCTCCATCCATCTCATGACTGCAAATGCGAGTTCTCTCGGCACGGTGTCAAATGCCTTTTCCAGATCTACAAAACCGAACGCTACATCCTTTTTAAATTCTCTCTTCTTCTCGATAATTTGTCTGATGGCAAACAATCCATCATCTGTTCCTCACCCTTTCCTAAATCCCAGCTGATTCTCTCCGATTTTGCTCTCCACTGAAAGCCTCACCCTAGCATCCAGTATCTTTTCCAACAATGTCATGGCTTGAGTCAGTAATGTGATGCCTCTGTATCTCCCTGGGTCATGGATGTCCCCTTTCCCCTTCCAGATCGGCACAATCACTCCTCTTCGCCACTCTGCTGGTATCTCTCCTGCTGTGAAGCACACATTAAACAGCCTCGTCAGCCACATGATTCCAACTATTCTGTTTGCTTTCACCATTTCCACTGAGAGTTCATCCACTCCTACAGCCTTTCCAGTTTTCATCTTCTTTACTGCTTTCTCCACCTCTTCTTCTGTTATTGTCCTCACCTCCAGCTCTCTCCTTACGGTATGAGGTATCTGTATCTCATATTCTTCCACCGGATTTAGTAGTTTCTTTAAGTACTCCTCCCAAACACCCAGCACTTGTTTTGCTCCAGTGACCAGTGTCCCGTCGCTTCTCTTCATTGCCGATGTTCGTATAGTATCTCTGCTATCTCTATCTCTATCCCTGGCAAGTTTGAAGATCAGTTTTTGCCCTCCATCTTCTTCAATCTTATCACATAATTCCTGCTGTTTATCATATCTTGCTTTAACAACTGCCTTATTTGCTGCCTCCTTCTTCTCCCGGTACTTCTGCTTTAGCCTTGTATTTTCTTCATCACTCACTTCTCCCACACACTTCAGTGCCTCCTTTTTTTCTCGTATTGCTTGTTCAACTTCCTGGTTCCACCACCACTGTTCTTTCTTCTTTCGACTTTGTGTCGGCTTTCCTGATGTTCGGCCACTTATCTCCTCAGCTGTTCTAACAAAGCCTTCCTTGAGTGCTTTTCACTCTGATTCCTCATCCTCCCTTTGTTCTTGGAGTAGCCTGAACTTCCTCTCTACTTCGGTTTTGTATTGGGCCATCACCTCTCCTTCACATTTCCACCATTTTATTACCTGTCTTTGTTTCTTCCTTCCCTGTTTGCCTCTTCCTATCCACATTTCATAAACCACTGTTTTATGTTGGCTCGTTATGTGCTCTCCTGCCAGAACTTTGCAGTCCCTAACCTTGTTCAACTGGCTGCTTCTAACAATCAGCAGATCTATCTCTGTTCTGTTATTTCCACTTCTGTATGTGATCTTGTGTGATTCCTTCTTCTGAAAGAAAGAGTTTACCACCACTAGCTGATTTCTGCCATCTCGCCCAGATATTGTCCCTCTCTGTTTCTCTTTCCATATCCGTACTTTCCTAAGGTCTCCTCACTGTTCTGTCTCTTTCCTACATGTGCATTTAAATCACCTGCCACAACCAGCATTGTCTCCGGCTCCACATGCCCAATAATTGCTTCCAGGTTGTTTCGGAATGTATCCTTGTCTTCTTGAGTTCTCCCTGTCTGCGGTGCGTAGACCGATAGTATGCACATCATCTCTCCACCAACTAACCAAGCAATTATCCTGCCTTCCCATCGTTCCACCCTGATGACTTCCTTGCTGTATTCCTCCTTCATAATCACTCTCACTCCATTCGTCCTTCCATCTCCCCCTGCGTGCAGCATCTTAAACCCATCTCCCAGATCCAGTGCCCGGTCCCCTTTCCACTTGGTTTCTTGTACCCCCAATACTGACAGTTGCCGCCTCTTCATTAGCTCCACCACCACCACTCGTTTCCCCGTCATTGTTCCCACATTGAGAGTGGCAAACCGGACTTCGCATGAGAGTCGATGCCGGCTGTTCGACCCTCCAGGTCTTCGCTGATTTCTCGCTGGTGCCTGAGTCCCAGCGCGTCGATTCTCGTAATTACTAAGTGACATAGCATATAATTGAGGTCATTTATTCGAGCCACATGGCGCTGCCCATGCTGACCCACGTGGTGGGTTGTCTTCCAGGTTTTCCTTCCCGTAGGTCAATGTTTTCCATGACTAGTGGACTTGATCTGCCCATGGTTTGAAATCAGAGTTTTCCTTCTCTTACACACACACACACACACACACACACACACACACACACACACACACACACACACACATTGTAATTAACCAGTGATGAGAGAGGCCCGCTCGGAAACAACCTTTAGTTGCCTTGGGAACATCAGTGTTGTAGTAGTTCCACACACGCAGATGATATCACTGTGTATGGACACATAACTACCAGTGGGTCCCGTGTTGTAATAAGTTGTTCCACACATGCCACTATCTGTCTGTACCGTTTTGTAGTATTTCTACTCACACACACACACACACACACACACACACACACACACACACACGCACATTCACAAGCAAACGCACACACACAGATACACACACGCACGCACACACAGGCACACACACACTCACCCCCCCCCACACACACACACACGCACACTACAATACGTTACTACTAGCGGTCGGGTAGTATTTCCACAAGCCAACTTCCTACTACCAGACCAGTGTGTCCGGTCTTGTAGTAGTTCCTGTACCCGCACATAAGACCTCTCTCGTCACTCTTGTAGTTCCACATTCGCACTCGCAACACCCAGCAGTGTGCTCTGTCTTTTAATAGGCCTACAGTATTATATTGGTCCTACTTTTGTGTGAAACACATCACGAAGGTCGCCTTTGCTCTGACCGCTGTCATTTTGATTAGAAAACAATGCTGCGTAAAAGGCAGTCTCGTTTTGAATTTGAATGTATGCATGTGTTAAGTGCTCCTGGCTGGCAATTCATGCTGCAAGTTTCCGTAGAGATCTTCTCAGTCGCTGCAAGATATGTGGATGGAAGTAGTGAGAATTCCCCTTGCGCTATCTTACCAGCATATTCACTCACATCGTAGTTGTGCTTTCACATTCTTAAGCTTCGTGCACTATCGCACAATGCTACCTTAGTCATTGCACTGGCTGGCTCCTAGTCACAGTCGCAACGGCAACAGAATAGCATACGAGGGAGAACGCGTCCGTCTTGACTGACGGCTACCTCCCATTCCGTTCACGTGGTCACTCCCAAACGATGTGGTGGGTATGTCACGTGGCGTTTCTGTTTGGGGGTGTGGTCTGGTGGTACTTCTGATTAATCGCAATAATGCCAGCTCGAAAACATAGTCATTTCCGGCAACGTCTTCAACGTCTTTAAAATGGCGGTTTTGAAGCAAACGGAATATGAAAAGGTAAATGTAAGTTCCTAGGCCCTACATTGCGCAGTATCCAGTCATCTGGGCTGCTCAAAGTGCTTTACACTTAATTCCCTGGCAGCTTTACACTTAATTCCCTGGCAGACCTGTTCAATCGAACATCATCTCGACGTCTCTGGGAAGCAATCAGCCACGCCGCAATTAATGCGTGAAGACTCGCATACTTTGATGTCCTTATACTTGCTCGCCTACACATCGTTCAGTTAGTTGTCCCGCCAAACTAGCAATTTCGTCTTCTCATCATCAAAATCGCGAAAGAATTATTTTCCCATTGAAACAACCACGTACTCTCGAGACGCTTACGTCAGTCGTTGACTTCACGTTCTCGCCAAACCGATAGGTCATGACCTATTCGCGACACTAACCGCTTAACCGGTTCCGTAATAACTGCCCCCTACATATGTAGCATGACGTCACATAACAGAGAAATCCACTTGCGACCGCAAATGCCACTTCCAAAAATTTCGCCACGCAACTCTATCAAAATGGCGGCGCCGAAGTCAACGGAATAAAACTCGCATTCTTTGATTCCCTTAGACTAGCTAGCATACTCGTCGCTGGCCTGGTATCTCAGCCGCAGCGACGGATTCCTTTGTCTGATCGGCGATACAGGGTAACGAATTATAACTCCAAATATTTACGAACGGCGTAGCAACGGTAAGTTCTCGACTCGTTGATCAATCGCAGACGTCCGATCGCCAAAAGACTCGCGCTCTCCGAAGCTAACCATCAACAATATGGCTGTGTCCTATGTATGAATGTAATTGGTAGACAGTCCTGAATCGGCGTCCAGTTCAGGATGCAAACACACGCACGAACGCACACACGCGCATCACGTATCACGTAGTCGCGAGTCAAGGAGAACAATCATAACGTAATCGATATTAGTGAATATTTAACCCTTTGTCGTCCGAATGATAAACTAACATATTACAATGATCCAATTATCACACACACACACACACACACACACACACACACACACACACACACACACACACACACACACACACACACACACACAAACACACACATACAAACACACATACACACACACATTGAAATTAACCAGTGATGAGAGAGGCCCGCTCGGAAAGAGCATTTAGCTACTTTGTGAACATCAGTCTTGTTGTAATTCCACACACCCATATGATATCACTCTGTCTGGACACATAACTACCAGTGTGTCCCGTGTTGTAATAAGTAGTTCCACACATGCCACCATCTATATGTACCGTTTTGTAGTATTTCTACTCACACACACACACACACACACACACACACACACACACACACACACATTGCAATGAACCAGTGATGAGAGAGACCCGCTCGGAAACAACCTTTAGTTGCCTTGTGAACGTCAGATGATATCACCCACACTCCCCGGTGCCTCGTTTATGATATTATTATGTGTATATATATATATTTAAAACTGCACCGTGTGGCACCCCCTTGAGTCTGTATTGAGAAAATGTGAACCCCCCTACCCCCGTTGTGAAGCGCTGGCTACAGGCCTGTTGACGATACTTACATAAACATTGATGAATACAGACTTGATTGATGCGGACACGCAAGTGTGTTGACTTGTGGATGCTTCGTCCTATTCCATATGATCATGTTTGCCATGTTCGTATGAGTATGACATGTTGTCTGGTGCTATTCTCATAATTGAGCGTTTGCATGTTGACTATGCCATTTTGGCTTTAGCATGACATCAGGAGTTTTGCTGCTGTAATGCGATATATAGTGTGTTATGTAGTGTTTAGTGTTAGCGGGAACGTTGTGCGATTCAGTTGTGTTGCATTCAGGTTTTGGCAAGTTTATTTTATTTATATCACTACGAAACAATGATGCTGATCCATAGACGTAACGAGTTGGTTACTTTAATACGTTAGTATGTTTTGGTTAAGTACATGTTGATTATAAAACGGAGGGAATGTAACGATATCACTTAATGATGTCTTACTCGGAAAATAAAATAACAGGCCTCTCCCTGGTCGCGACAGTCACGTTTAATAAAGATTGGCTTAGTAAAACTATCGTCTCTATTCTGCCTGAATATTCTAAAATCCATACAGTGAGGCCAGAGTAAATATCGTAACCACATGTGCAGCGTTTCTTGCCCGTGTGGGTTAGCACGTGCGTCCGTTTATGTCGCTGAATTTACATGTAAAATGTACATGAAAAACTGAAACAACAAAGAGATGATGGAAATACTGGCCGTGGCTGCTGTTTAATTACTGTCATCAAAGAATACAAACAAAACCTAGTGACTAGTCCCACAGTTGCATTTTAACGACTAGACATTCTGCTACAGGTTGGATTATGTCCAACCATGCTAATCCTGAATATAAACCTAAAAAGTAACCAAATGTGGGTGCCACCGGCCAACAACTAGACAACCTGCTACTGTAGATTGTAATACAATTTACCACTAGTGGTGCTGTAGTCTGCCCAAGGTCAAACAACAGAAAAATTGCAATAAAAAACAAAACAAAAGATCAAACAGAAACCTGAATATGTCACATACAATACATAACAGCACAAGTCAAATGTCACAAAACATATGCTAAGAAGTAAAATATATTTGTATTATGACTATAAGCACATGTTGTGTAAAGAATGCGTCAATGTGAATTCGTATAAGTAATTATTTCTACTGCCTCTTGGCACCTAAATAAACCGGTGCTATTAAAACACAATGAACTAATCAGCACGTGCGTCCGTAAGTGAGCCGACTGGGTGAATCGTTTCTCGCACGTCTCACATCAATACGGTTTCTCCCCCGCGTGAATCCTCAAATGACTCGTCAGGTGATTACTTCGCTTAAACTGTGCATCACATTTTACACATTTGTAGGGTTTTTATCCAGTATGAATGCGCACATGCAGCTTTAAAGACACACTGCGTTTAAACTCTGCGCCACACGTGTCACACTTGCAGTCTTTCTCGTCGCTGTCAATAACCATATGCGACTTTAGATTTGAAGCCTGAGTAAACTGTGCTCCACACGTGTCACATTTGCATGGTTTCTCCCCGGTGTGAGTGCGCTCATGGACTTTTAAGTGGCCATTTTGTTTGACCGCTGCTCCACACTTTTCACATTTGTAAGGTTTCTCTCCGGTTTGCATTTTGCACACCCACTGTAACTTTGTTAATAACGACCAGTCGCGCGATTTGACATGGACTATAGATGCACGTCATGCTGCCAACGACGTCACGGCATTTTGACAAATGGCGGACGAAAGAAGGCGCGCAAATTTACGACTGTATATGTTTTTACCTATAAAATTGTTTGAATAAATCTAGCGTGTTTGTTGTTTTTTTTCTACATATAGTAGGGGAAGAGCGGGCAAGTGAAACCGGTAGGTAAAAGGAACCACGTACCCACAACGGCCTCGAGCTGGCGATGGCATTGGTATGGGTATTACGTCACCATCCCCTGCGTACACTCCATACATTCGAAGTCGACCACTCAACGCCAGTATGATTCAAGAGAAGAACGTGCGTTTTTCACCATATTCTTTATCATGTTTGCGATTTCTACTTTTCCTGAATAAAGTTCACGTATTTAAAGACTTCCGATTGGCCTTACTCCCAGTGCTAGACGTTAGTTGGTATTGTAAATACCGACATAAAACCTGGCTCGATAGTTCTACAATAACCCACCAGGTGGCAGTTCATCCGCGCCATGTGCTCTGGGCAAAAGGAACCGGGCAAGAGGATCCACGTGTGGGCAAAACGAACCGGTTCCACATACTTTGATGTGTTTGGAAGTTCGACAGTTACAGAGTCTAGGTACAGACACAACCTTTTTATGTGACAAACTTTGGTATCCGACTCTCAACTCTTGAGGATCAGTTTGTTTCTTCGATTTATTTGAAATTTGCTCGAAATTAGAGAAAATGTGTCGGGAGTGTAATTGGACCTGTTCAATAAAGTTCTATCGGTTCGCTCAATCGCGGTTCTTTTTATCCCCACTGAAGGTTCCTTTTACCCAAGAGGTCGGGCAAAAGGAATTTTTTACGCGACCTTGATTTTTCATTCATAGCTCCGGAACGAAACAGGCAACAGGATTCAGACCAAGTTTATTTTATAGCCAGATAAATTCCCCCTTCTATCCCAACTTTAGCCGATATCACTAACTGTTAGACAACCAATACAGGAGCGACGGCGCTTATGTGGTTCCGGCTGTCCGCCCTTCCCCTACACGTAATGTAATGTTATGAATACTAACATATTTTCAATAACGGATTATAGTTCTGTCAATGCCTGAAACCTACTTTGGCAAATGCTTGTCTACGTATTAGTAAAACTCATTCTGCGAGTATAATTGTGACCAGGCACCCATGAGCCGGGATGCATGGGATCCGATGAACCAGCTCATGGCTCCCCGTATTGATTGGTGCAACATCATGCCATATTTATTTGTGTTCAATATGGCATTCTGAAATTGTCTGAGTTTCTATATATGACCCATTAGTGTTTGTACTTAGTTTATGGCCAGTAAGGGAGCGGTCATTATTCACATGCTCAACTATAAAACATTATTATTGGGAAACGTATGTGCAATAGAAATTAAATAAAAATATTCAATGCTCTAAAAAGCTTAACCCACTCCTAATTACTTCGTCACAACAACCGTGGTGACTTGTATGAAGTCTTTTTCATTATGGTTAACAAGGCTGAGAATGAAGCCTTGTCAACGTACCTGTTGACTAACATAGTTTCGAGGCTATATTATACACTTGGTATGCGATCACTGCCACAGCTGGGTAGATTTTGCATTGCCAGGCTGTGGGAAGTCATGGGCAGAAATCATGGAGGAGGGATTCACCTTTCAGTGCATGGGCTGTTGGAAGGTATAGTGTCTCCAGAAGGAGATAGTTAGGTTGACATATATTGTGAAGGGGATGGAGATGGGAATTAGCAAGGAGACAGGTCGAATGGAGAGAGACGACAGGGAGAGAGGTGGGAATACTGCAAGACTGAAGGAGAATAGCAGTGGGAAGAAGACCGAGGAAAGGAGATTGAGAGGAGGGAAGGTGATTGGAAGGGAAGAAATTGGAAAATCGATAACAAAAAACGTGACAAGCGTGAAGGTGACGGGGAGAAAATGACCGTAGAGAAGGAGTGAGAGAAGATGGGACGGGAGAGGAGAGAAGAAAATGAGATGGGGGGAAAGATGAAGGGACGAAAGGAAGTGAGAACAAATGTGATAGAAGAGAAGTCGATAAAAGGGACGATGACAGGAGGAAAGGTGAAAAGTGAAAAAGCGACAGGAAAGAATTAATCGGAAGAGAATGTGACAGGAGAGAAGACGGCAGCGGGAAAAGACAACAACCAGAAAGATGCAAACCGGAGAAGAAGCTACTCTGAGGCAGTGATTGAGGGGGCAATGAGGAAAGAGAGGGTGTTTATGGGCGACTTCATTATGAGAAAGACGGACAGGACACTGAGCAAGGGGAAGGACGTCGTTGTTTGTCTACAGGGGCTTGGATAGAACACGCGACTGAAAGAGTAGAGAAGGTATTGGGGCATGGCAAGGGAGGGTATATAGTAGTACACGTAGGAACAACTAATGCAGACAGGGAGGGAACAACTGGGGTAGTACAGAAGTATAGACAGTAATTTTGCCAGTAATGGGAGGAAGGGGGCAACGTATAGAAACTGCAGGAGGATGGCGATCAACGCACTAGTTGAGCAGATGTGTGAAGAAGAGAGGGTGGGATTTATGGGGATACTTTGTTGAGAGGGAAGATATGTACATGAGAGATGGCCTCCATCTTAGTGGAAAGGGGCAGCAGTTTTCTTAGAGAACCTGCTGCGATCTGTTGACAGTGGGACAGGTTGCATCTATTTAAACTAGATTCGCAGGGGGGACTCACAGAGAAGCCTGAAACTGGATGCATAGATAAAGACAACACAAATAAATCAGCAAGGAACAGTCTCGAAAACTCTTCTGAATCTGGATATAAATGTGTTTGTTTAAATTCAAAGAGTACAATAAACACAACAAATGAACTAAACATTATGGTAGAAGATACTGACCCTCACATAATACGTATAACCGAATCCTGGACCACCAACGATATATCAGATGCCAAATTGGGACTGACAGGATATGTAATGTTTAAGAAAGATAGTATAGGAAGAAAGGGAGGTGGAATTATTTTATATATTACAGAATTTATCCAAGCTTATGAAATAAAATTAGAAAGAGAAGCAGATATCGAAGAAGCTGATTGGTGTAACATAGTTGCAGGAAACTCAACGTTAACAGTTGGGTTAGTTTATCGAAGTCCAAACATAAGCATAGAAGAGAATAATAAAACATTCAAAATGCTGTAAGGGAAGTAAGCAAACGGGAATGTATTATTACGGGGGATATACAATGGAAATAACTACAGAGTATGGGGAGTGAGGACCATGTGTGTTTTTAGATTTAGTTCAAGATACTTTCTTTTCTCAACATGTGCTAGAACCAACCAGGGGTGAGAATGTGTTAGACATAGTTTTGTCCTCACAGAATGAATAAGTTGACAATGTCAAGATATGTGAGCCACTCGGGAGTAGTGATCACAACCAGATACATTTTACCATCAAAGTAAAATCAGAAAGGAATAGTAAAAAGCAGTATAGGAGAAATTTCAACAAAGGAAGGTATAAGGACACGAGGGAATATTTAACAAAGATAGACTGGAATAACACACTGAAAAATAAGATATCAACAGAATGCTGGAATATATTAAAGAGTGAAATGATGTGGATAGTCGATAAATTTGTATCCTTCAAAAAACAAGGGAAACGGTCCAAAGAGAAACACTTATCGAAAGAAGTCATTAAAAAAATTAAGTATAAACAAATTATGTGGAAGTCATATAGATGTACTGGAAATGATGAAGACTACAACAGTTATAAAGAAGCACTTAACCAAGCTACAGCTGAAATTACAAATTCAGAGAAGCTATGAACAACAATTAGCTAATATTATAAAACATGACAGCAGAGTTTTTATGTGTATGTTCGAAGCAAACAGAAAGTTTAAGATAAGGTCGGTCCTCTAGAAGATAGTGCTGGAAATATAATATCAGAGGGATTCTTAATGGCAGAAGACCTGAATGAGTACTTTAGTTCAGTGTTTACCAGAGAAGATATTATTTCACTGCCAGTACCAGAGGCTAAGTTCAAGGGGGCAGATTCAGACTATTTAGGACAACTAATTGTAACCCCGGAAATGGTAGCTAAGAAAACAAGGGCTATGAAGGATAATAAATCACCTGGAGTAGATGGGATTCCGCCCAAACTACTATTGGAAATTGTAAAACAAATTAGCGTACCGTTTGCAACAGTTTTCAATTTGTCATTAGAAGAGGGAGTGGTTCTTTTAGAATGGAAAGAGGCAGACATTATACCGTTATTTAAAAAAGGTTCGAGAAACAAGTCAGAGAACTATAGACCAGTGAGTTTAACATCAGTGATTTGCAAATTATTAGAAAGACTAATTAAAGATCACATGGTGGATTTTCTTGTTAAACATAACTTGATAAACCCATCTCAACATGGGTTTTAAAAAAGCGAGGTCATGCTTAACAAATATGTTATGTGTTTTGGAAGACATCCCTAAGTGGGTAGATGAGGGATTACCAGTAGATATTGTCTACTTAGATTTTCAAAAAGCTTTCGATAAAGTATCACATCAACTATTACTGCTTAAACTAAAGGCCCATGACATAGGAAATGGTATAATAAACTGGATAGAAAAATGTCTGATTGACAGAAGACAACGTGTAGTAGTTGATGGGGATGCTTCAAACTGGAAATCGGTAATGAGTGGGCTACCACAGGGATCAGTACTAGGACCTATATTATTCTTAATGTATATCAACGACTTGGATGATGAAATAACAAGTAAGATGTTTACATTTGTGGATGATACAAAAGTGTTTAGAAGGATTAAAAGTGATGGAGATAGACAGAATTTGCAAGATGATCTTGACAGGTTGATCAAATTGTCTGAAAAGTGCCAAATGCTGTTCAATGTTGGGAAATTTGAATGCCTCCACACAGGACATGGGAACGAAGAGGTAGAATATACAATAGGGGAACTGTACTCAGTACTACTGTAAAAGAAAAGGACTGAGGGTTAAACATTAGTGCTGATATGAAGGTTTCAGTGCAGTGCGGAATTGCAGCTTCAAAGGGAAATCAAATCCTTGGATTACTTAGGCGAAATATAGCGGATAACGAAAATGAACTAATAATACCGCTGTACAAAACAATAATAAGGCCTCATTTAGAATATTGTATACAGGCGTGGAGGCCATATCGCAAGAAGGACATAGATATGCTAGAAAGAGTACAGAGGAGAACGACTAAAGGCACTAAACACATACCAAAACTGAGGGATCTTAATTATGAAATTCGCCTAAAAAATGTGGTTTAACATCAGATAGAAGTGTTTAAAATAATTTTTCTCAGTTTTCTCAGAAAGATGGAAGGACTAGAGGAAATTAAGTTACATTAGCAAAGGAGCAGTATAGATTAGATATACGAAAGTTCTCATTTTCACAAAGGACTGTACATGAATGGAACAGATTATATGCTGGTTGTGTCGGTGGTAGTAGGGTGAATATGTTTAAAAATAAAACCGACACATGCCGCAGAAGGGCGGGATACACATAGATAAAAGGGTTGGACTCTCGATAAGCCAAAGGGCTTTCTTGTCCACCTGCCACCTAGAGTTAATTATCCGGGTGGCAATCTTGTTAATTCCTGTTAAATCTGATCACATCGTCGAAGATATTGCATGGTCTAACTCGGTCTGACACTATGCGACTTGCATACGAGTACGCTGCAGGAAATGGAAAGACATGCCCATCTCCATAGCATGACAATAAAATGGTGGGAGTGAATTGGTTGTATGGTTTTCTTAAGTGCAGACACCAACTCGGTTTGCGGATGCCTGGGGCAATTACTTTATCCCGTGGTACTAGCTTCAACGTAGCAAATGTGTCTAAGTTGCTTGACAATTATGAAAGCGTTATCTATTTGTAGGATTGCATATGAACCGCGCTAGATATGGAACTTATATGAAAGTGGTTTAACAACCGATCACAAACCTGGTAAAGTGTTGACCCAAAAGGGACTGAAATAGGCTGGTCAAGTAACTTCCACTGACCGCGGCACGCTTGTCACTCTCTCTTGCTGTATAAATGCTGTTGGTCAAGCGTTGTCCACTGCTTATATATTTCCACGCGTAAAATTCTGCGATCACATGATAAACGGGGCTCCAAATGGAAGTATGGGTCTTGCCACCCAGTCTGGATGGATGAATTCTGAATTGTTCCCTATGGTACTACATAACTTCATTGAGCCCATGAGTGGATCTGTAGCGAAACCTGAAGTTCTAGTCGTGGATAATCGTGAAAGCCACATTTCTGTAGAGGTGGTGGAAATGGCGAGAAAAAAATGGGTTGTCTATTGTCACGTCCCCCCCTCACAGCAGTCATCGAATTAGATGTAGGAGTGTATGGGCTCTTTAACCGGTACTTCAACACGGCTTGCGACTCTTGGATGCTCTCACATCCAGGTAAGACAATCACGATTTGTGGTGTTGCGCAACTGAGTGGGCAAGCGTTTGGCAAAGCGTTCTCACACCGCAACACAACGTCAGCATTCAAAGCAACGGGCATCTATCCCAAGAACAGGAATATATTCCCCGACGATGTGTTCCTGTCGGTGGCTGTCACTGACAGATGCGTTGACGTAAATACACCTGAGACAGCACCAGCACCATCGACTAGTCAAGGATCACCAGCACCATCGACTAGTCAGAGATCACCAGCACCATCGACCAGTCAAGGACCACCTGAGTCACGTGAGAGGCACACGTTTGAGGACATATTGCCATACCCGACGGCAGCACCTCGAAAAGCAACTGCAACAAAAGGGAGAAAAAAAAGAAAATCTGCCATCATCACCGAGACTCCTGAGAAGGAGGATGTACTAAATAGAGGAAAGGTAAACAGTGTCACAAAACCAAAGAGTGCGAAGACAAAATGCTTACCGTTCTCACATGACAAACACAGTGATCCGGACGCGAGCAGGCCAGGAACAGGATACACAGACATCGACAACGGCAGGCAAGACGAACAGGACATACAAGACACGGACGTGGAAAATGACATGAAAAATGAACACCATGGGAATCTCCACGTCCACAAAGACGACCACGTAGTTGTGTCATACGATGGAAAAAAGACAGTCGATCATTACATCGGCTTGGTGTTGGATGAGGAAGATGAGAACGGAGACATTGAAGTTCGCTTCCTACGGAAGGCACACAAGATAGACAATGCCTATGTAGATCCGGTTGTCGAGGACATCCATGCTGTGCCTGTAACTTCAGTAAAGGTAGTGCTTCCCAGACCGGTAGAATATGAATGTCCTATCAAGAGAACTGCAGGTATAAAGCGGTTTTCTGTAAACCTTGAACAATTCTACATCAAATAGGTTGAGGCGTTACGTTCAGTAAAACACAGTTTGCAGTTACTTGGGGTAAACAAATTAGGCAGGTGGTATGCCTGACATTTAGTTTGTTCAATGAAAAGCTACAATTAAAGCATGAATGTAATGTCTGGTATAAGGTATGTTAGATAACGTACATAATATGTACCACACATGTTTATTGTAATAAAAATTACATGTTCATCTCATTAGTCTGTTTTAAATGTAACATTTGTATTCTGGCTCAACGAACCCCTCATTGTGGCTCAATGCACCCCACGAGTATTACTGAACCAGCGAGGTTAGCCTCCATTATCCACGCGCCGTGAGGTGGCAGCATTCGCTTGGCCTCTCACTAGGGCGTGGACAGTCAAGTGGACAGTCAAAACGCGTCTCTGAGCCAGATTATCGTTCTGGCGAAGTCACGCAGCCAGGCGAGAGTCGTTTAAGCGAGACTACAGCTAGGCGTGACGAATGACCGAAAGCACCGAAAGGCGCAGTTATTATCGAAAACCGTCAATCTTCGCAGAAATGCGTTTAGCCTCGATTACCCAGACACCGTGAGGTGCCAGCACTTTTTCGCCCCTCACTTTGCCTGGAACATTAAGGCTCTGCCAATGTTTCCGGTAGAGGGCTTTACCCCAGATTCGGGTAGATACGATGATGGGCTCTCATGCCAACTATGAAATAACAAATTAAATAAGGATGCACTGTTATCAGATAATATTATACTATAACAACTATTCAACGTTAAACGTATTGATATATATATATATATATATATATACATATATATATATATATGTATATATATATATATATATATATTGAAATATGTCACACACAAAATAAACCGACATTAAAATTTTTTAGTCTAGATGGCAGCTCTCGTATCTGTCAACAATTTCGTATTGACGTTGTCTTGCATATGCTCGAGCAGAAACAAAAGACTAAGTGAGAATACGCATGATATAAATATGAAAGAAGGACACATTTAACTAAACAAAGTGCAATCGATGTCGCGCGTAACGGTCGGACTGCTAACTAATATATGTAGTCGCCAAAGTGCAACAAAAGTGTGCTGATCTTGGTGGCTAAGTTGGTAGCGTGTCGTGCAACTATTTTTAGGGTCCTCGGTTCGAATCCCGTAGAGTACTCGAAACTGTTGTTTGTGTTTATTTTGTTTAAGATTCATTTTACTTTGTATAATACTATTTCGGGCACTATTTCGTAATTTCATTTCGTTATCGAAAACTTACATACTATATAGACATTCTGGGGGTAGACGTGCTAACTGGCAATGAGCAGTCAAAACACGATTCTGAGCTAGACTATCTTCCCGGCGAAGTCACGCAGCCGGGCGAAAGTCGGTTAAGCGAGACTACAATGCGTTTACAAACAACAGAATGCCTAGCTATAATCGATGTTATAATGGTATGTTAACGCTTGCTATTTAGACGGTTTCATCACGGACGCCAAACGTTTATCTTCGACCTTTCAGAAGAAAAGTAACCGTATTTATTTTTTTGAAATTCACTGTTGGTTAAGGGTCCTTGCCGGTTTTATAGTTGTTACGCTACGTTAGACGGACGTAAATCGATAGCACTGCCGATCACTTAGGTACGCTTTACGTAACTTGCGTTAATAATAATAATACTAATAATGCCTATTAAGCGTTAATTACCACTTTGTTGATCGATGCGCTGTATACCTATATAATACATACATACTAATAAAATTAACGTAATTTGTACATTACAATAAAATACTTAACTGATAGATAACATAGGTAAAACCGTAAATGCTGGTAAAACATATAATATTACACATAGCATTCGAACAATGTCAATCACAATCAAAGGTTGGATACAGATACATGTACAGATACATGTACAGATACATGTACAGATACATGTACAGATACATGTACAGTAAACCTCGACCAAGTCGTATTCAAACGGATTTAATCCGAGTTTTGCGAAAACCCACTTAGCCGAAGATGATACATCCCAGCGCTACCACCAAAGTTAGCCCTCTAAAAAGTCCTTAGATGCACGTGAACGACGCTTGAACATAACTAGATGCCGCGGCAATGCTATTGCTGTTGACGTCAACAAGCAATACACACAAAATTACGCAGTATTAGAATAGTTATGTACATCATTTTGGAATGAATCATTAACTCTATTGTTTATGATTACCTAGACAAACACAAAATTGGGCAGTATCAAAATAGTTGTGTGTCTCTTTTTGAACGAATCTCTAATGTCACATCTTTTTATTGCTTGTAAAAATCGGTCACCTTGCTCTGCGAAGTGTTTGTTGCGAATGTCTCTTGAGAATGGCCTCGCACTTGTCGGCCAACTCTTCGATCTCACTGTTGCCGAGTGTCAAACCATAGCGACCGAATATTTCACACATCTCACTGACATCCGCCGCTTTGGCACAGGATTGTGCAGCACAGGTTGGCTTTGAAACACCGATAATGTCCTCTGCAGCCTTCATGCAGCCACTGTTGATGATCGCACGGCAAGCTGTGCCTGCAGGTGCCAGTGTCATCACCTAAACCTCTCTATCAGACACATTTTCCTTTCCAGTCCAGCCGAAGTCTAATGGACTGGGCAAGTGTGGTGCTTTCAGCAGGGCTTGGCCCCAGACGTGACAAGCCTGGTAGCCCACTCACAGCAGGTGTTGCATGAGGGCATCATGTGTTGGTGGCATTTTGTTGATCTCTCTTCCTTTCTGTGTGAAGTGAATCTGTTTGGCCCGGTTCACGTGGAACTCAGAACTGCCCAGGTCGTACAATACAATAACGTACCTCTCGCTGGTTGGAAGAACGTATCTCGGGATATAGCTTCGCTCGCATACTTGGCTGTGAAAGTCGTGTGGTAGCGATCGGCACAGGGAAATCATTCCGATACGTCGATGTAACTGCAATTGCACGCGAGGTGTGATACAACATCGTGTTTCCTTGAAAGAAGCAAACGCACGCTTGGGCATCATGGAATGCATTCAGTGCAGTAAGGCCTGCGCTGTGTGCTTGTGCAGACAGTCCCTCGACAGATATGTTGTGTAGTTTTGAGATATTGGATTAATATGTTTTTGAAAGGCTCCATCTTTTTTTTTAAATGGCGGATATAGGCATGTCGACGAACTTACAATGTTGTACTTTTTGAAATCGCTATCACCCAGGCTATTCAAAAACGTAAACTGTATGGTTTACGCAACGCATTTATTAAGATATCGTTACATTTATATTGACGACCGCCATCTTTAAAAATGGCGGATGTGAATGTCAGAGAAGTACAAAAGTAACAAATATGAAATCGTTGATCCCTAACACCTAGATCTAGACACAAATATTATTGCTCTATGTAACGCAGTTATTAAGATATGGGGAAAGTTAATTTGGCGACTATTTAAAAAAATGGCCGCCATTTCTGAACGCAGCAAAATCTGGTTCCCTTGGTGTATAGACCAGATGACCAAATGATCTTGCTTTTTATAAAAAGGGACAATCTTCTTCACATATCCGCTGGAGTTTCGGTAAACCGTCTGCGTCGGGGTTTCGATGTTTTGCTCGTCACTTAGGGTAGCCGGAGTTTATGCTGTCTCTTTGACACCAACTTGGTCGTACATCGACCATCTAGTACTTGTATTCCAAGCAAACAAGTGATTTTGTTGAATACTGCTATCCGACTTAGGCGAGGAAACATATTTTCTCGGATAAATGGACCGACTTAGTTCGGCCGAGTTAGCTAAAATGGCTTACATAATCTGACTTAGACATACCTTGTTATGGTAAAACACATTACGTGCACCGCACTGTAGGTCAGCCAGGGCAGCGCTGCTATGGCTACAATGTCCCAATCAATGAATGACACAGATAGCGAATCTCGATGTAGTCACCGCGTCCGGAGTAGCCGACGCGCCACTTTGTCCGGCAGTGGTGCGAAATCAGCAAAGCCCGGGTGGATTGTTTCGACGGCGGCGACCCAGATGCGAAGTCCGACTGGGAAGTCTCAATGTGGGGACGATGGGGGTAAATCATTGAAAGTGGTAAACATGATGGACAAGAGGAAACAACAGGTGTGTGGACAAGAAACCAAATGGAAAGGATACTGGGCAAGGACACTGGCAGGAGGGTATAAGATGCTACATACAGGAGGAGATGGAAGAATAACGGTGCACTAACAGAAGAGATCAGCAAAGACGTCGTGGTGAGAGTAAAGAGATGGCAAGGGAGGATCGTTGTATTGTTGCATGGATGATGGCGAGAAAGCAGCTGGTGTGCATCATGTCAGGAAGGGCAGAGGCAGAGGAAAGGGCTTCCAGAGAAGAGCAGCTATAGAGATGGTGGGAGCGATAGAAGCGCACGTGATGATGTGTGTAGTGAGAGATTTTAATGCAACGTGGGTACAGCAGAGTTAGGAGAAGAGGATTCGGTTAGGAGATTCGGATGGGGTACAAGAAACTGAGAGGGCCGGGAGCTAGCAGAGTTGGTGATGCGAAATGGGCTGGTAATGGCCGGGTCGTTCTCCCAAAGGAGAGAAAGCCATAAGGTGTCCTATAGTAGTGGCCACCAAGACAGAGCTGGGTCTGCTGGTAGCGAGGAGACAGCAAATGTGTCAGGTGAAGGATTGTTAGGTACACGTGACTACGCAACACAAGCCCTCGTTTTCGTTGTGAGTATGCACAAGAGGAGGGAGATTAAAAGTGTGGGGTGGAAGATCATTAAATGGTTGAAATGTCACGGGGACACAGCCAGTGGATATAGAGATAGAGTGACATCAGAGTATCAGTGTATAAGATAGAGTGACATCAGAGTATCAGTGTATAAGAAACTACGGCCAACAATACGAAGAGAGGAAAAAGAATGGAAATACTTTAAAGATGCTTTCATTGATGCAGCTGGGGAGCTGTGCGGCAGAACATCTGGAAAGGGAAGAATTTCCTCGAAGAGCAAAAACCAGACATGGTGGACTGAAGAAATAGCCAAAGCAATTGGAGGAAAGAGAGAGATACAGAAAGAGATAGAAGTAATCTGATATACAATACAATACAATAGCCTTTATTTGTCCACAAATGGAAATTCATGTGGTAAAAATTCACACTTTAACTCAAAAATATTAGTACATTTAAAGATGATTAAGTTAAGTGATGTACATATTGGTCAATCATGACATTACTATCACAGTGTTACTAAATCATAATATAAGTTTGCCATCACAGAGTACACAACAATGTTAGTCACAGTCTTAGTCTCCGATGCTTCATAGGGTTCATGTATATTTGGTAGCGTCACCCAACGGTTTTACTGATAGACCGGATAACGCGAACTGCCTGAACCCAAGTTTCCTCCATTGTAATCATTGTAATCGCTCCACCATCCCCGTTCACTTCCCTCTCCTAGACCTCGCATTCAGCAACCGGATGGAGGTTGACAGGAAGTTGTTTCGATACGGGTTGGTTCGTATCCTTTCCGATAGGTAGCTACAGCCAGATTGAGCAACAGAATAGAACTCGTGCAGTGGGTGGGATGGGTCTTTTATAATTTCTGCAGTCTTCTTATATAGCAATGCAATACAGCAACCAACTGAATGGAGAGAAAAAGAAGGCAGCTAAGAGAGATGTGGATAAAGCAAAGAGAGAGATGGAAGAGAAGTTGTATACAAAGCTTGATGACGATAGCGGTCAGTAAGATGGCCCGTGAGAGGAATGAGGATAACAAGGATGTGAAATCTGGAACAGTGAACAAAGACAAGAACGGAAAGCTAGTTACAGACAGGAAAGAGCTGCTACGGGTCGGGGAGGAGTAATTCAAGGCATTCCTAAACTAGATCTAGCAAGTGCAAATGAGAGAGAAGTAAAGGTGGAGGAGATTGTGGATGTTGAGGTAGAGAGAGAGCAATGAAGAAGATGAAGAAATGTCGACCGGCAGGTAGTGATGTAGTGCGAGTGGAGATGCTGGTAGTGGCTGAACGAGTTGGAATGTGGTGGACAAAAAGATTGCTGAACACCTACATGAGAGAGGGGAAGATCCCAGAAGAATGGAGAACGGGGCTGATTGTCCCAGTATGGAAAAGGGGAACGCATGAGTGCATGGCAGTGCATGACCCTAGAAAATACAGAGGCATTACTTTGCTAACCCATATATTGAAGATTCTGGAAAGAATTCTGGATGGCAAAATAAGAGAAGTAGTGGGAGGGGAAATCGGTGAAGAACAGCACGGTTTTAGAAGAGGAAGAGGAAGAGGAACAACTGACGGGATGTTTGCCTTGAGTCAGCTAGTGGAAAAGAATTTGGAGTGACAGGAAGATAGGGTGGTAGGATTCATAGACATGGAGAAAGCATACGATCCTGTACCAAGAGAGATGGCGATGGCGACGTTGAGGTGGATGGGAGTCCTAGAGGCAGAGAAAGAGGATGGTAGAAGGGACATATGAAGAAACAAAGAGCGGAGTGCTGTGTGGATTGGGAGTGTTAGAAGAGTTTGAAGGGAATGTTGGCCTGAGAGAGGGGAGCGACCTGAGGCCATCGTTATTTATTGCAGCGGTGCAACCGATAAGAAGAAAAAGTGGTACGAGAGATATCCTCCGGAAGCTTCTGTATGTAGACGATCTGTCAGTGGCAACGAACGGGGAAGCAGATCTCCAAGAAAAACTAACAAAGTGGAAGGATGTGTTCAGCAGACATGGACTGAAAGTTAGTTTGGAGAAGGCAGGGGTAATATGGGTGGTACAGCAAAACAAAGAGCTCGAAATACACCTGGCAGTGAAGAAACTAAAACAACGATACAGTTTTGTATACCTGGGTAGACAGACACTGAAATTCGCAAGGGGATAAAGGCAGGGGCAACGGCTTGAAGGTGTGATGGGAGATCAAAGGACAGGTGCTCTGCTCATGTGTTACCCCGGAATACCTGTATGGCCTAGAGACGATGGCACTGACAAAGAAACAACAAGAGAGGGCGCAGGTTTTCGAAAACAATAAGGTAAGAAGAATTGCGGGAGTGAGGAGAACTGATAAGCGAGGAATGTAGGAGTTGAGGGAGGAATGCCTTACGAAGAAGATGGTGAGGAGTTGAATAAAGTGGGCTGGGCATGTGGAGAGAATGGGAGGAGAACGGCTGGCAATGAAATCAGATGCCCAGAGAGTGGAGGGGAAAAGGAGGCGAGGACGACCTAGACTGTGATGGGAGGATTGTATAAAGAAAGGCTTGGAAGGATTGGGAGAGGAATGGAGACCGAGAGCAAACGATAGAGAGGAATGGAGACAGTTGGTGGAGAGAAAGCAGTGCAAGGTAAGTGAGAGAAAAGAAGAAGGACAGGAAAGATAACAGAAATCGAGGAACATAATCGAGGCCAGCCTCACCCCTGACGACATGGAATCAAGGCCAGTCTCACCCCTGACGACAGGGAATCAAGGCCAGCCTCACCCCCGACGACAGGGGATCAAGGCCAGCCTCACCCCTGAAAACAGGGAATCAAGGCCAGCCTCACCCCTGAGAACAGGGAATCAAGGCCAGCCTCACCCCTGACGACAGGGAATCAAGGCCAGCCTCGCCCCTGACAACAGGGAATCAAGGCCAGCCTCACCCCATGACGACAGAGAATCAAGGCCAGCCTCACCCCTGACGACAGGGAATCAAGGCCAGCCTCACCCCTGACGACAGGAAATCAAGGCCAGCCTCACCCCATGACGACAGAGAATCAAGGCCAGCCTCACCCCATGACGACAGAGAATCAAGGCCAGCCTCACCCCTGACAACAGAGAATCAAGGCCAGCCTCACCCCATGACGACAGCGAATCAAGGCCAGCCTCACCCCTGACGACAGGGAATCAAGGCCAGCCTCACCCCTGACGACAGGAAATCAAGGCCAGCCTCACCCCTGACGACAGGGAATCAAGGCCAGCCTCACCCCTGACGACAGAGAATCAAGGCCAGCCTCACCCCTGACGACAGGGAATCAAGGCCAGCCTCACCCCTGACGACAGGGAATCAAGGCTAGCCTCACCCCTGGCGACAGGGAATCAAGGCCAGCCTCACCCCTGACGACAGGAAATCAAGGCCAGCCTCACCCCTGGCGACAGGGAATCAAGGCCAGCCTCACCCCTGACGACAGGGAATCAGGAGGAGAATAATAACAACAACATTACAAATCAATCGTTCCTCGGAATTCTGTCCGAGATGTGCCAAGATCCGACGTAGGCGATTCCGACTTAGGCGAGGTTTACTGTATATAAAATGACTCATAAAAAGGCGAGTCTTTAAAGACTTATTAATACATGTCGATGTTATAGAAAAACGAACGTCTGCTGACAATGAATTCCACAGTCGCGGGGCTGTTCCACCAAATGAAGAGTCGCATGTGCATTTCTTAGTGATGCATTGGTGCAGTGTTATAATGCAGTTGGCATTAGGCTAATCTATAAATGGTCTATAGTGTAAGGTTGTATGGTGGATTCACAGAACACCCTCTATTAGCCGCTTCATACTTGCTGCGCCACATATCATTATCTCATAGGCACTGCGAAGATTTTTGCGCCGTTTGGTATAAAAAAATTCCGACTAGAAGAGGATATACGTAAATTATAGCACGTCTGCATACTAATTAATTTGTGAGCTGTGTTAAATGAAGAATAATCTTACAATGCAATGCATGTGAAGAACAGTGAACAAGAAGGGCACACGATGAGTTAAAACGTCGGATATTGGCTACAGTCTAATCGGGCTGTCACGAGTCCGAGTTTCGAAGCCGACTGTCAAGTTGTAATGTCAGTAAGTGTCGTGGGTGGATTCTTCAGAATGCTATTCGAGTAATGTTTTGATGCGATCACTTGTATAATTTATTTATATATTTATTTATTTGACTTATTAATTTAACGTGTTTAATTGTCTTGTAGACATATTTTATTTTTAACTTTACCAATTGTATAAAAATTAGACGTAGTTTTTTTCTTGTTAGTGCCTATGAGAAGGTTTTGATCCAGATATATTATGGTACATTACAAATGCAGACTACTAATAAAAACTTAATCCTCGATAAATAACATAAATGTTACAAGACATGTTATTTCCGCATCAGCTGCAATACTCAGTACTAGATGTTTTGCCTTCTTCCTTGCAACCACAGCTTATGATATGTACACTTTATATATACGATACTATTCGTGCTGGCTGTGTTAGTGGCCACTGTACTGGTCTTAACCGCAATGCTAAAATGATCTTGCTATACACCGATCAGCGACAAAAGCACTGATCAAATGGTTAACATGACGGCAGCCAAAGCCCGAGTCATGATATTCAACAATGGCCTGGCCACACAAGACAGCATTCGGACTTTATCCGACAAAGCCTCGGCCTGTTTGATGGCTATTGAACCAAGAGCAGTCCCGGCATAGCCCGTTCAGTTTTGGTACATAACTGTTGAGACATACTCTTGATAAAAATGAGTGAAGTAACAACAACGACAATAACAACTACGACAACAACAACACGTAGCATTAATCCGACCCTGTTTCATGTTTGTGTACTGCTATTTTACCAAGCACCTATGCTTTTATGCATTCACCTTCTGGCATTGGCGACAACAATAATATTACCCGTGCTGGCTTTGCTAATGGCCGCTGTATTGAGCCTAAACACAACTCTGAAACGTTCTTGCTACAAACCGATCAGCGACAAAGGCAACGATCAAATGGTTAACATGACACCAACCAAAGCCTGAGTCCTTATATCCAACAAAGTCCTGGTCACGTAAGACAGCATTCGGTGTTAATGACTTTATCCAGCAATGCATTGGCCTGCATACTAAGTATAAGACTTCAGCGTAGATAAGATCTGCTGGCGTCGAACTGCTATGCGTGACGAATGGGGACATTGTATCAAAACGCACAGCAGATACAATATCAAACAGAGTAAATGGCTGGGTGAGGGTAATTAGTCTATCATAATTATAGTGCATCGTATGTGTGTGTGCGCGGCGCGCGCGCGCGTGCTTGCGGGTGGGTGGGTGGGTGGGTGGGTGCTAGGGTGGCCAACCACCACCCCCCACACACACACATATATATGTGTGTGTGTGTGTGTGTGTGTGTGTGTGTGTGTGTGTGTGTGTGTGTGTGTGTGTGTGTGTGTGTGTGTGTGTGTGTGTGTGTGTGTGTGTGTGTGTGTGTGTGTGTGTGTGTGTGTGTGTGTGTGTGTGTGTGTGTGTGTGTGTGTGTGTGTGTGTGTGTGTGTGTGTGTGTGTGTGCATATACACACACATACTCACATATTTCTATCTGACTTAGTAAAACGCATTAAACAGCTGGAGTGTCTTAGGAAATGACGTGATTTTTTTTTATATAAGCGAACTTAGAAGTTTACGCAAACACGTGACGCTAAGTAACTACGTAACTTTAAGTACGCTTCATGAAACCGGCCCCTGGTCTGGTATCCGTTGTTTCGTCGTCTTTCTACATTGGCCGTATTGGCAATACGCTACTGTTGAACAAAACATTGAACTGCATGCCCGACGTCTACTGAATCGGCGACGTTCCATGTTGAATGCACTTTATTGTATAGCTAAACTTATTACTAATTACAACACTGGCACACTTAATAAGGATGTCGACGAGTTCAGCCATTCACACCCATTCGATCAGTTGTCCTTTCTGCGTGAGTATAAATGGTGCGTTTAAGTCTCTGGTCTGTCTAATGGAATTTCGCTGTTAAAAAGCACAACAGAGACTACAACATCACCGTTGTATTTACACAGTTTCCAGTATCAACTATCCGATGAAGAAGGTATGAGATTACATGTTTCTGCGCTTTCAATTGTTTGTCTCTTTTTTCACGTACCAGAAGCAATACGTTATGTTTATAATCCGAGGAGACCATAATCTGTAAATGAATATCTGGTTTCCGTGTATGCACCAACATGTACATTATAAAGTAGTTGTAGTGTTGGTAACCAGCTAATTGAGTTTGTGGTGTTACATAAATTGCAGTAAATATTTTGTAATCAGTTACGTTAATGTATCAATGTATCCCATTTTGCATTTGTAATAGGAACAAGCTCCGTATATTTAGAGTTTCGATATACATTTTTCTATAAAACAAATGTTCATGTTCTATGTGTATAAAACAAGGATAACTTGACATATGCTATGATGTATGCAGCACACAAGAATTTAGGTCTACACCGTGTTGTTTTCTAATCTAAACATCTCACGTCTAACATTTCCGTCAATCAATTTCTGGTCATACAATGTATTGACTAGAAGTGTTCATTAATTCTATGCAATTATAGATTGTCCGTGTTAACTGTGTCAGTAGTGCGAAGAGCGGCGCCTAACCGACCTTTATATGCTGACACCGTGGGTGGTTACTGCCAGGGTGACTGTCGTCCTCAGTGGTTCTTTTACGTCCCAAATTGAGACGGGACCGACATTAACGTGATCTCAGAGTCACGAGGGATACAGAGTCCCCAATGTTGTGAGCCAGGTTTTTATACCAATTATCATGCCTGCCGGTCCGGGTTTCGAACTCAGAGCGCTGGCAAGCCAAGAGGATGTGCAAACCACTACACTAGCCGCGGTCCCGTCCCCACCGTAAAGTTTGATTAGATAATGATACGAAGAACTGTGTACTTTCGAAGACGTGTACATAACTCTGTTTGTTATTGTTTTCTAGGTGTTTTCAGGTGCAAATTAACAGAGATGATGGGCACAAACTGGGGTTCAAAATGTTTCAATAGCAGGTTCCACTGATGGTGACGAATAATCATTGGCGGACTCTGACCACATTAGAGGTAAGCGTATTGATGTTGCATTGTGTGATTAAACGTAAATGTATTGTCGCTGGCGACAATAATCTACAACTGCTGAACGATAATTAGGAAACTCGACAGTATTCATGACGATGATAATGATGGTAATGTCGTGAAGATGCTGATAATGATCATACTGTCATACTTTAGTATTATTATTATTATTATTCATTTCTTTTGTTATTACGTAGTATCAAATTCATAAAGCTAAATACATTTCTGCGGTTGCAACATTATATTTTAAATAGTTGGGAAGTATCACCTTATTAACTAATATATGACAAGTAGTCAAGTACATTATCAGATTTGACAAAAGAAAGACTGCCTAGCCACCAAAGATTAGGTGGGTACACAGAGTGTCGTGTTTCAGAGTTATATTACAATTGATCAACTGCAAAATCCCAGTTTTCCGTCATGGCAAATGTAGCGTGTAGAATCAGTAAAGGGCGGCCACTGATTTTTATAAATGGGCTAGCGTAACAATTGTGGGACAAACATCAACGTTGGGTACATAGCATGTCGCATTTAACGTCGGATTGATAGGACACACGTTACGTTGTTCTTTCCTTTCAAGGCCTCTTACCATGGCTTGGTGTTGTTGGAACTGGAAAATCGCGCCAACTAGACGACGACTGCCCGTGAGTGCACATATCTCACTGAGTTTACAGCCAATTTTATAGTGGAACGTAATACTGCATACGATATGTAATGTTGCACAGAAGGTATTATATAAAACATAAATAACACCTCTGTCTTGTTATTGCAACATAATGTGTAAAGGGGAATTAGAATGTTTGAGTGTTTCTGTGTGAAAGTATGTGCATCAGATAATCTCAAACACGTATTCCCTACAGTATGCAACACATCTCAGCTGCATCGACAACATAAATATGTTTCTTTTTGACATAATCAAACGGAAGCAGCATTACACGGAATCTAGCTAAACATTCGTTAGATATTCTCAACGAGTATGATTTTGTATATACCGACATCGTTAACAATAGTTAACAGACTGTATGGTCATTTTAATTTACGAATGATTGAAGATACGTTATGTTACAGGATCACATTCCTCCACCGTCACCGCCATCATGCAGGAAGCAGGTGTTATTGTCCGGGACCGATTTCTCCCAACTGGACAAGCAAACATCGAACGTAAGACGCTAACAATGGCGCGCGTTTGCGTGTGCGTGTGCGAGTGTGCATGTGTGTGTGTGTGCAGGAGCGTGTCCGGAGAGGGTAGTCTGTGGGGTAAAAAAAACCTCCACAGGTGGCCTAACCAAAAGGTGTACACATTTTTCGCTGCCGCACCGCCGTAACGTCACTTTCTTCTACGGAAGACGGGGGGTGGGTGCTGTTGAAATGTTTTTGTTGCTGATAACATTTGATGACGTGACACCAGACTTGATACACTCTTCGGCGTTTATTTTACAGATTCCTCGAACGCTTCTCGAACGCAATTATGCAGATTTGGTCGACCACCTTACCAGGTCCTTCCTGACCGACCTCGAGCGTGTGCGAGCCCTTTTTAACTGGATGACATCATTCAAATACAAGGACATCCCCACAGATTCGGAAACCCATGTGGAAGTTAATATGACCCAAGATGACACGCCTCTGCGTGATTTTCTCAACATACAGCGCAATGAAAACAACCATGCACATGTATTTTCTCATCTATCAAGGTATGTTGTCCAGACAAGGTGAATGTTTTTGACACATCAGTAGTAAATGGTAAAGTAGAAGGTAAATAAGTTGAACGGAGAGATATGCGAACCGACTGGTTTACATAAAAGGAAACAAGTGACTATGTTCTGTTCATGCACCTTAAAAATGATATGTCAAGGAAACAGAACCGATCTATTACGATGGTCTCCGCCGGCGGTGATCTCGGCCCACCCAAGAAGAAACATCGTAGTATACGTAACAACTAATATCGTATGGGCAGATAGTAGCGATAACGCTTGTCCAATGGCAAAAACACGATGACGCGTGCACGCTTTCACTTCGAAGCCAATAAATCTCGCTATTACATTGTTACGGACTACTCAAAACTATAACTGCACTGGTAGTACGCGCTCACGACGTGAGTTTTTGATGTCGCAGGAACAATTCCTAATATTCACCATTTCTGTTTCATTTTGAGATACCAGTGAATCCCACATGATCTAAAAGGTCAATAATAATATATTTGGGTCACTGGTAGCAAAAACGTCTATAAGTTGCAACAAAGTTTAATTTGTTTACACACATGTGATTGAATAAATGATAGATATATAGAATATGAATATTTTGTTGAATAATAATAATAATAAGATAACTTCTATTGCGCCTAAATCCTTGGAAACCAAGCTCAGAGGCGCATAAAAACAAAAGGGTTGGTCAATCTCAAAATCCATAAGTAGTTTTCCAGTTGTCAACAGTTTTGTTTGAAACGATTTTGCTTACAAGCAAGGAGAATGATTTTAAATCACTACCGGCGAAGAATTGAAATTTCAACATCATACGTAATTAGGTATGGCCCAATTATAATCGTATCCTTTTTATGAGAGACATTTCATACCAATTCCACCTGAAACTAAATATAGGCGATGTATATACAACGTCTCACTTGCAGATGCAGAAGAAGAGCAATGTCATAATCTTCGTTCAATGTTAGGCAATGACGACTAGTCTTCGCGCATTAATTTGAGCAGTCCTAAGGACTGGATACTGTTATATTTAAGTACTTACATTTGCCTTATACAAGACTATACATAGATATATTAAACTAGTCAAATACCGTTTTTAAACAAGGACATTGACTCAAATGTATTAAGAAATATAATGTGATGCTACTTCAGTATCTGTAAGACTTTCAAGAAAGTATTGACAATGACCAAAACAGCATCTGACACCAGATAATGTACTCAGCAACCTGTAATCATTCTAATAATCATGTTAATAAACCTATAATTTCGAAAATAGTGTGTGACATACAATAATACAAATAGAATTACGACACTGCGGAACATACGTGTATGCAACCAACGACCTACCAGAACCGCCGAAGGCTATACGAGGGTTTCTGGTTACAGAGCTGCTGGGCTTGCGTGTGTCGTCATCAGCGGCGTAGCCAAGAACGGCTCCTACGTGGTTGGCGAGCGACGTTTGCGTGAGAAACGGGAAACGCGCACAGTGGAACGCCGTACTTGTGGACGGCGAGTGGCGTCTGTTGGACGTGCTGTGGGCGTCCTGCGCTATCGTGAAACGTCGAGTGTCCGGCTGGAGACTGGTTGACGTGCTCGGCGAGGCAGATGCAGAGGAGAACAACGTTGAAGCTCCAGGGGAACAACGCTACCAGAACAACGACTTCTTCTTCCTCACCGACCCCGACCTGTTCATATGTACGCACCTACCCGATGACCCGGACTGGCAGTTGTTACCGAAGCCGCTGACAATTCGGCAGTTTGAAGAGTTCGTCTACTTACGGGAACGGTTCTTTGAAATGGGACTGCTGGTACAGAGCGACAGCCAGCGTTACTGCGAGCTGAAGACAACGAAGGGCAAAGTTACGCTATTGTTTGGTATCCCGAAGTCACTAAGTGACAAATCGCAATTTAAATATATGCTCTATAAATACGGCGTCGAAAATGGGAATAGAGACAAGGCGGATGGCGACGATGACGTTGATAGTGAGACTAATAACAATGATGCTGACGAAGACGCTGCCGCCGACAAAAATGATGCGTTGCTGATCAACTGGAAAGGGTGCATCTTCAACCGACAAACAGAGGAAGAAATCAGCTACGTGTGCAACATGCCTACAAAGGGCAGATATCGCATCGATATCTTCGGACGTGCCGGTGACAACAACACTGACATGGATCTTATCTGTACCTACGTCATCGTGTGCGACGAGACGGGGGCTCGCCTACCAGACGCCCCGGATATCCCCTGGGGCCCGGGGGACGAACTGGACGATGTAGGTCTGACCCCAAAAAGCCACCCACACGCCCGCATTGACACAGACGAACCGGTTGTGACTATTCGGTTCTCCAAGATGCCAGGCGAAGACATGGTGTTCTGGCATGTAATTAAACATGACATCTTCGACGAAAGCGAACTTCGGTCACGTGCTACCCTGAGAATCTGCGATGATGACGTAACCGTTGTGCTTCGATTAAAGGAACCTGGAGTCTACGCGTACAAACTGTTCGCCGGGTCCCGCACCGCAGCATCCACCGCAGTCGACATTCCGAACGTATGCAACTACCTGATCCAGTTCTCTCGTAGTTCTGGGAACCCACAGCCACCGTTCCCGCAACTGCGATGGGGTATTCTCGGTTACGGAATGCATGCGCAAGCATTTAAATTCCAGATGATTGGCTCAGGCGCGGACGGATTCATTGAGACATCGTCAACGAAAATTGTTCTCACATTCAACATGTCTAGGTCAGAATGCGAGCTTTTCTATGAATTCTCGCATTTGCCGGTGGGTCTGTACAAGTCCACATGTTCGGTTGGTTTGAGCATTCATAATGTTAACGAGTCCGGTGATACCAGCATCAACATTTCTCTGCCGGAAGGTGGCGAATATGCCCTCAATGTTTATGCCCGGCGACACGCATATGACAGCCGAATATATCACGTTCACTCGATGCACATTGTCTCCAGTGCACCACCCGTCGTGGATGAAGATCCAATCGCTGCAGATTGCCCGTCAGACGGAGGGTCAACCTCCAACCCACCTGTACCACTTGAGCAGAACGCAGAAAACATGAGCATGGCAGATGTCGTTCAAGACGGAGACGAAGACGACGATGCGGACCTTGAGAATGACGAGGCTCCTGAGTTGGAGATATTACAAGAGGACGTCATTGGTTTGCCACGTTGTCTGATGGGTATCGAGGAAACATCCAAAGAAATGTACAAGATCGTTCTACCTAAGTCTGGACATAAATTGCTGTTCGCCGCTGAGCGCAAGGCAGCTCAGCATCGTACGAGTTACGTCGAGATGACGCGAACTGGCGGAGACAGCGGTGGTCTATTGGTCGTGAGACTTCCGCAAGATGGCGAATACATCATCGAAGTATTTCAGTCCAAACAGGACAACCTGCTGGATAACACACAGCGCACCCACATACGACGGAGCATCGATAAGGTAAGTAGATGCTGATGATTTTATTCATTTGGAATATATGTGTGTGCGTGCGTGCGTGCGTACGTGCGTGCGCGAGTATGTTTGCGTGTGCGCGTGAATCTGTCCGTATGCGTGTGTGTGTGCGTGTGCAACGGAAGATTGGTTGATCTCGATAAATATTTGAAAATATACTAGACCAATTTACTTTGGGTAACCTTGTTAAACACAAGAAAATGTTTAACCTTTGTAAATAACTAGTACACGTTCATAAGAAAGGTATTAAGTGGAAATCATTAGAGAATGCAAGAAAGAGGATTAACAATATATATATTGTATAAAGTATTGGTGGGAATGTATCATATACAGTTTCATGTTCTCAGTACGAGGTAAACAAACCTGACATTTAACAAATGTTGTTTCTTGAAGTGAAAATCTAAATAATGGTACAATCAATCGGAAATGCAATTACTCACCGATACAAGACAAAGATTTATAGTAGATCGCGAAATATAAGAAAATCGAAATCTGGTATACCACCAGTCTCAGTATTCGGACCTATTATTATTCTGAAATGTATGACGTCTGATCGCTTTATTGTACGATCATCTCAAATAAATACACATTGTATCTATTCTAACATATTGACCGCCCATGATTTGTTTTATTGAACCACATGTCAGTTGAATTCGTTGTCACCTTCCTTTAACCTTTCATCACTAAATCGATTTATTCTTTCAGTTTGCAACGTAAACATGATAGCGGAGATGATTATAAAAATTAAAGTGGTACGTTGCACTGTGCTTGTGCCACGGCGTCACTTGTGAGCGTACACTGTTTATTGCAACTTCGTTTCAGTCATTCCGTGATAAGAAACGGGAAGAGGAGCGGAAACGCATTGAACAAAAGCGAATCAGTACGTAATATTACAAACCAACCATCTAAGAAACACAACAATTACTTCGAATTTAGAACTGAAAACTTAGAGTTGTATCAAGGCCAGAAATGAGCAGTGATAGTAGCAGTAGTGACAGTAGCAGTAGTAGCAGCAGCAGCAGCAGCAAAGTAGCAGCAGCAAAGTAGCAGTAGCAGTAGTAGTAGTAGTAGTAGTAGTAATAGTAGTAGTAGTAGTAGTAGTAGTAGTAGTAGTAATAGTAGTAGTAGTAGTAGTAGTAGTAGTAGTAGTAATAGTAGTAGTAGTAGTAGTAGTAGTAATAGTAGTAGTAGTAGTAGTAGTAGTAGTAGTAGTAATAGTAGTAGTAGTAGTAGTAGTAGTAGTAGCTGTAGTAGCAGTAGTTATTGTCGCTGACATTGAAGATGATTATGAAGACTATTCCGGTTGAACGTTGCATTTTCCAATGATCGTAACAAGTGTGGTATTACGACATTGACTTCAATATGGTAACCAAAATCTCAATACACATTTTTTTCTACAGAGGAATGGCATAACAAATTGCGTCAGCAACTTGTGACAGCTACGTCGTACTGGAAGCGGGACCAAATTGAACGTGCGATTGCTATCTTCATACGAGAGGAAGTACCCGACGGCAAAGACTTGCTGGCAAAAGCCGAAAGACGCCTTGTTCGTATTATCGTGAGGAACGGTGAGTCCATCAGTGCCTTCGATCAGCTTTTATACTTAATCTAGTTATATATTTTGAAAACATCGAAAAAACGTTCTAGCAATGATATTTAGCATGTCCTTCCGTCCGTCCGTCCGTCCGTCCGTCCGTCCATCTATCCGACAGTTAGTCAGTCAGTCGGTCAGTCGGTCAGTTAGTCAATATGCTGTTGCGTTTGTCTCCATGCCGGTGTGTGTGCATGTAGGCTGATTGTGGATTAAATAATGAAATATGTGAGCGAGTAAGATACTCAACTTAGATAGAAGCAACGTGAAAAGTCACATAACTTTTATTACTAGAACGTTCCAATGTCTTTGGGGGCCAAAGAACCTACAGCACACAGTGCAACAGTTATATATATATATATATATCTACCTCTCTCTCTCTCTCTCTCTGTCTCTCTCTCTCTCTCTCTCTCTCTCTCTCTCTCTCTCTCTCTCTCTCTCTCTCTCTCTCTCTCTCTCTCTCTCTCTCTCTCTCTCTCGTTCTCTCTCTCCCTCTCTGTAGAAATCTATATAAAAACACGCACGCACGCAATAACGCTGTATGTTGTTATATTATGTAATATAACACGGTATGGATCGTCACAATAAACATCAAACATGCGCTCCAACGTTGCCGAATCAACATCGTATGTTGCGGTTTCTAGCGTTGATAGAGGCGATGAAGTACCGTAATCTGGAGCAACTGGAGAAGGCCGTGGCTTTCGCAGTTCAAGAAGAATTCTGCGACACGCCCAGACGGCATTTGTTTCGCGCAAAGAGGATGGTGGATAGGTTGAAACATATCGAGATGTTGCGTAA
This sequence comes from Paraescarpia echinospica, assembly GCA_020002185.1. Taxonomy (NCBI): domain Eukaryota; kingdom Metazoa; phylum Annelida; class Polychaeta; order Sabellida; family Siboglinidae; genus Paraescarpia; species Paraescarpia echinospica. The sequence goes on from CM034532.1 coordinate 59,748,947, forward strand.
AGAAGTCATGCAACTTGGCAATGTAAGAAATTTTTACGGTACTTCACGTAGCGTTTTGAACAAAGTATTATTATTCATTAATTTATAATTATCAATAATATTGCTGTGAAAGCGGCCCTTCTGGTATAATGTCTCGTTTTATTTAAATGCGTGCGTGCGTGCGTACGTACGTACGTATGCCTGCATGCATACATATATCTACCATTACGGTAATCATACTTATAATTATATATTATAGTATTTCATGTTTAACTAAATGCTACTGTTTTCAAACATATTGTGAAAAGCTGTACAATCATCTGCATCACATTCTTTAAACATGTTTTGCAAAACCCTTGTACATTGCAGAAGACGATCTTGGAGCTTAAGGGCTACATTCATCCACCACATATCATTTCCGATGTCATGACGGCTACGCTACTTGTCCTTGGTGAATCCGTAGACCAACTGAAGGTAGGGTACATATATCTACTTGTCCTTGGTGAATCCGTAGACCAACTGAAGGTAGGGTACATATATCTACTTGTCCTTGGTGAATCCGTAGACCAACTGAAGGTAGAGTACATATATCTACTTGTCCTTGGTGAATCCGTAGACCAACTGAAGGTAGGGTACATATATTTAAGTCATAATAACTACTTTGAAACATTCTACTCAGTTCATATTAATGACTACGTAAGTGAACCCGCTAAAGTTACAAAGGTTGTGACAAAACGTTTTGGCGTGTATTTTTAGACATTGGTTTCATACTTAACAGGAGTGGAAATACATCGCGAGGCATCTGCATCCTACGGCGGGGCAAACACTTCAGGAACGCATTGACGTTTGTGACTTGCAGAAAGTGAACGGAAGAGCGGTTGAACGGGCAAATTACTTAGTCGGCATGTACAACGAGTTGGCTATCACCGACGTGAGCGCTGTCGCAGTGCCGTTCTTTCGATGGGTAAGTACAGGGAATCGTTTCACCAACATAGTGAGCTCGTAAGAAAAATCCATCATTAAACAGTGTTCGTAGTTAAATTTGAGGATTTTAAAAAAATGCAAAAAGCCGCCGCCGTAACGCAGAGGACATTATTTCTGTAACACACCAGTGGAAGTGACCCGGTGGCGCCACCAGGTGTTTTCAATCTAATTATTAAGATCGATCTTAAAGAGTACAGTCGGGCTTATTATCTCATAAGAATGTTAATGAAACGGTCCTAGGTCGTCCGTGACGAGAGTGCAAATATGCCTATTTTTCTTAGTTGTAATATGTTTTCTTTTACTATAAATTATATTATGTAAGTCCGTATAACTCCGTATTAATCCATATCAATCCGTATACAGTCGCATACATTCGAATTGCGTTGTCCGCCTGTGGGGCGCAGTGGTGCAGTGGGTAGAGCTTCGGACTCTCGACCGAGAGAACCCGGGTTCGAATCCTGTGTTGCGGTATCGAAACTTGGGCAAGTTCTTTCATTCTACGTTGCTCCAGTTCACTCAGCTGTATAAATGAGAACCTGTGTGGGTATTTATGTACAAATAGCAGTTGCGCATTAATTGCAGCGTGGCTGGTTGCTTCCCAGAGAAGTCGAGATGGTGTTCGATTGTACAGGTCTGCCAGGGAGTAACGTGTATAGCGCTTTGAGCAGATCTGAGGACTGGATATTGCGCTATATACAAACTTACTTTTACTTTACAGTTAAGCATTCATATTTCGATCGTGTTTCGTTAGGTATAGTGGTATGCAAAACTGCATCCTACAAATGATGCACCCCACATCCCAGAAGCACCCTACTTCCACCTTAAATATTTATGTCACGTACTTAATGGGGTACAAATCTACACCCTACAATTGATGCAACCCTTATTGCTCCCCACCAGCACCCCAGTTGCACCATCATTTCTTAGTACGTATACAAGACTACTAAATATATCAAATAAAGTAAATTACTACCTATATCATATAAAATGCGCCGTGTTTTGTCACGATTTCAAAACAATTTTAGCACAGGCGACTGCATTTTTCCTCGGACAACGCCGGGTAACTCGGCTAATGGCATAAACAAAACAATACGTGATCAACCACGGTTTTCCATTTGAAGAAAAAGCCGCCTTAGAACGGGATATAACCACAGTCCTTCTGCCATTAAAAGGATATCGGTACATTGTGGCAAAAACGTGAGTGAGTGCAACTTTTTGTGAGTGATTTTGTCAAGATCTTGCGATAATAATTCATTTCAATTCACTGTATCCTATCAAACAGCCTTAAGTAATCAACAACTTTCACAAGTATAAGCATTTATATATAAACTACTACGTTATCCTTTTTCAGGTTGCCTTTTTTAATCCCCAACTTTCACAAAATTAATGTAAACATTTATTTGAAATGGTCAGGGCAAAGCATTTCCTGAACCAGGCAGCTCAGATTATTCAGCTCACAGCAACAGGTTCTTCCTAAAATTAAGCTTAACCTGGACAAGCGTCTTTTCTCTGTAGCTGCGCCCAAAATGTGGATCGAAGTCCCTATTACATACAACATCATTTGAAACTACAGCATAGCTATGTTCTTTAAAAAAAGTGTATTTATTCTAAATTGCATTTCCACCGAAAAACATCGTCGATCCCTCGGTCTGATAATGACGTTTGCGCAACCCTGTTCCTAATGTGATGCTTATTAATATTATTGGCTCGTTATGCTATAGTGCCTGTAAGACTCGCGCCTCGTTTTCGATCTGGAGACATCTGGCGACATTGACTCCATCTACGCCAACTGAAATAATGGGGATATGTTTTGTTTTTGGTTGTAATCATCGGAGATTTTCTAAATCGTATTCCTTTTTCCGGTTTCAGGCAGATGATCACACGTTGAAGCAGTGGTAAATAACCTTTGCCGTTAAGAATGTTCGTGGTAATCGTGCACCTTAATCGAATTGTTATCACGATTTGACGAGCCACAGTGGCAACTTTGTTGACAATAACGGCTATGCGTCCTTTCGCCCAGTACGACATGTTATTGAACTAATGCATATTTTGGTGATTGTGTGCATTTAGACAAATTTTCAGATATAAATGGTTACCGAACAGTTTTGAAATAACAACGTATAAACATTATATAATTTCATATTTTAATATGTTACATTAACTAAATATTATTATTATCTATTTCAGTTTTAATTTATCTGATGTATAGTTGATATAAAACTGAAGTGACACCGTCATAACACAATTAACAAACTACAATAAACCGATAAATTAAACGTCAACAACTGTTTCCTGGCTTCCGCAATTCTAAAATCAGTGGGTAATAATTGTGCATGTCGCCAGTCGGCTCCACTCGCACGGAATCTCGCCATGTATCGTGACACACTTACATGCCATACTCGGACGATTAATTATACGTCATGTCCCTTATTTGGTGTCCGGTCGTCAATATGATCCTGGCTATACACAATACAATCGAATGCCGTGCATTGTCTACCACGATACTAAAAATGCAGATATATTTTCATGGGTACCAAAGCCTGAGAGTATTATGCAGGTTCTTCAGATGACCGGTGAAAGATGTACAACTAAAAGAAATAGAGGACTGTTTCCTCCTGCTAGGCTACGAGACCGAATGTCACATGACCGCCAATCGTCTCAATCAATGAACCGAATCTCGATGATTTAGGCGCTAAACGTGTTTATTGTTATTATTATTGTTGTAATTATTATCATCATCATCATTATTGACCAAGCCTTTTGTCTTGATGCGGCTGTGAGTTTGGTTTCCAAGGATTTAGGCGCAATAGAAGTTACGTTATTATTAGTAGTAGTATTATACTATTGTTTATCTCTACTAACTGCCTCTACGTCACCCGCCACCGTCGGCCACTGGGATCACCATGGCAGCCGCTTTCATCGTACGTCTTATGTTTTAGACCCGCGAGGTGATCGCAATGATAGCAGAGCCGACGAAGGAATATAAAGAAGGAGATGTGGATGACCTGCAGTTTCCGGACGCGCTGCAGTCAGATCAACAGCAGCCAGATACACAGCAAGAGGAGGATCCATATCAGTTTGGCAGCCAACAGCAAAATGGCCAATAGTCGGGTCGAGAGGACCTGAATCCTCAACAGACACACCGAAGATGTTGTCAAGTAACGGCAGTAGCAGGCTTCGTCATCGGAACACATCCCGATGACTACGTTGACAAAACCAATCCAAGATGGGACGGAGAAAGTAGATGATGATGATGATGCAAACGGAGACACACACCAACGACAAGACAAGACGCAACGAGAAAAGGACGAAGCAGGCATACCACGGGAAACTTAGATATAAACTCAAGTCATCCGATTACATCGCGAATGCCAGATTCGCTCCATAGCGAGCACTGGAAAATTGCCACACATACTACATAAATACTGTCTGCCTGCAATATATCAAGTTGACATGGACATAACTTAGAAGAGGGCAATATTTAGCGAAGCCGATTGAGTCGTTTCACAGTCGTGAACGAGCAGGGTACAGCTAGGTATACATTGTTTGCTATTAACAATACAAACCAAATTTGTCATAATTTTGCTGTAATTTGAGAAATCACCATAATTTTATTTTAATGTCAGGTAAGGTTAATAATGTGTAGTAGATACCAGTAGATTAGCTTCACAATTTGCAATTCTTTGAAATCTTTCTAGTGTCCTTGTTTCAGCTTTCATGGCAATACAATGACTGTATTGTGTATAATAAGCTGACACCCGTCGATGGAGCAACAATCCAAACGCATAAAGAAAAACAAAAGTATCAGCGTACCTGCCAACCTTTGCGTTTCGGAATCCAGGATCAACAAAAGCATCCAATTATATTCCTATATGCTGAAGGTTGCATCATAAAAGGCTGTCTAAACGTGTGCTTAATTATTGACTGTTGTATATATATACACATAGCCAAGAATAAATATATAATTATGCTATACACATCACCAATATACAAATTACACAAAAGTATGCACTTATCACAATGCTTAATAATAACTTTTACATTGAAATATACATATATAAACAAACCCAGACATTGGTTGAACTTGAGTGCGCAAACGGAACAAACTTTGTTCTATAGACAAAATTATTAATTTACACAAGTTGAAATATATATTTAATAAGCTCATTGACCATCTAGCAGGGTGGCTACAATGAGAGCGATTTTTGGAGTCTTAATAGGAGTGTCCCATATCCAAGATGTACATTCAATATGACACCTACTTGAAATATCACATTGTTACTGTTGTACCTTAATGTATATTATCATTATCACTAATTTTATATCGTATTGTACAATTGGATAAATAAACAATTATGTATGTCTTTCAGTCTGCTTTTCAGTCTCTGTCTGTCTGTCTGTCTGTCTGTCTGTTTGTCTGTCTGTCTGTCTGTCTGTCTGTCTGTCTGCCTGTCTTTCCGTCTGTCCGCCTGTCGTCCGTCTGTCCGTCTGCCAGTCTGTCTGTTTGTCTGTATGTATGTCTGTCTGTCTGTATGTATGTACGTATGTGTGTGTGTGTGTCTGTCTGTCTGTCTGTCTGTCTGTCAGTCTGTCTGTCTGTCTGTCTGTCTGTCTGTCTGTCTGTCTGTCTGTCTGTCTGTCTGCCTGTCTGTCAGAGGATGTCAATTGGTGATGTTTTTGCTAGCGCCATCTGGCCACCGACTTCATAAAGTATTTAGTTTGTTACGTAATAAATAATTCATTCATCTAGAAATGTCGAGTTTAATAAATAAAAAAAGCGTTTGCCCGGTGTTATTGTAATGCACGTCTGGTAAGATTATATAACATTCCTAATGCGGACTTAAACATCTGGTGTTATCGACAACTGCGGCTGGTGTTTTTCACACACCCGGTTTGTTTTTGTTTTTTTCTAATTTAATGTAGGCCCTATTAAGTATTAAAATTGGAGAGGTGCAGTTAGCACAGTTGAATCCGTCTTCGTGCAGGGATTCCAGTGGTACTAAAATCTTTCCAAAACGATGTGATTTCGAGAAGTTTAGTAATGACATGATTGTAGGTCGTGTACATGTAACCAGCATTATATTTAGACAGAACGTTAAATGGTGCCTGGCTCAAATTCCAGGGCATTTTTTAAAGGGGCTCGTTTTGATGTTTTTAATTTGTGGCGTGTATGGGTCAGGCCACACAAAATGTTCCTATTTCAAATTCATCACCTTCTTCTTGTCTCCCGGTCATTACTTTAAGCCATATACTTTTAATTTCAGGGTAACTGTATGACATATATTCTCGGAAATACAGACATATTTTCAGTATTACTCTCCGACAGTTGGTTCTTAAGATATGATTGATCAAACAGGAGCACCCACCCAAATGTCAGTTGTCATTTTGTGTTTTTTCCATATTTGGTATAATGTCACTGGAAAGCTTTTGAATTTAGCGACTCGTCGCCATTTATCGTTTATGTTCAAATTGTGAAGTGAATAGATGCCAAGAACCATAATTTGAAACAAATTACTGTAAAATTTACAATCTAATAAAAAATTGGACATTTTGCATGATGTCCGTAACGCGGTTTTTAGATAAGCAGCAAGCTAACCTACTGTACTATTGGTAGACACGCATTATTTTAAAATTTCACATAATCTCACACATCCTACGACAAAATAATTGGCTTTCTTTAAATGGCATATATATGTGGATCCTCAAACATCCTGTTCCTGTTTTAATACAAATTTTATGACGGATATCATGTTCAGATTTCCCAAAAAATTGACTTTACTACCTCAATTGGCCAATGCATCCCCATTGTCTTACGTGTAATGTGGCTCTAGCGTGTTGTAATTACTAGCAAGAGACACTATCATAGCGATGATGAAACAACACGTCTTGACAACTAGATTTTATTCTCTCTTGTTTTCATTATGCTACAAACCTCACAACTGTCTATTTGGTTCTACCTGTTTACAGTCTCTACAAATGATCCCGCGCCAGTTACGAATGTAAAGTTCTTGATAAACAATTTACCAACCCGATCCCCAATCGGTTTGGTTTACGCACTGTTCTTGTGGGCCTAGAACGACCACCATTTCTCCCTCCATTTGTCATTTTACAATTGTCCGTCTTGTCGGTAAGTTGACGGGTCTGACAATTGGAGTCCATCTCGAAAAACGGACGTAATCTGAGAACAGACACATTGTCATCCTTGTGTTCGAAGCGTATTCGAAAACACTTTCCCCTACGGCGCACAACACGAAAGGACCCGTATATTTCGGTTCGAGTGAAGGCTGGACTTTATCCACACGAACGAACACTTTCTTTGCGGTCCAAAGGTCCTGCGGAACATGGGTGCGCACTTTAGGCCTCACATGCCCCGGGTTTTCTGTGAACCGTTGTGCTGCCACGGCTGACGCCACCTCTCTGCCGAACACTGAGGCATTGTCGATGTTGGCTCGCTGAACGACTAACTGACCCGGCATCGCAGGCTGTTGGCCAGTTACCATTATGGATGGCGAGACACCCGTGTCCAGGTTTGTCGCCGCACGCAATCCGAGCATCACCCATGATAACTAGGCAAGCCAGTTTGCCCTGCCAAGCAGACGGGCTCTGAGCGAGTTTTTCAAACAGCGATGCACCCGCTCGACTTTTCCATTGTGTTGCGGATGATAAATGGTAGTTGGGTCGCGGGTAATTCCCATCAAACGGCAAACCTCCCGCCACAAATCAGAGACGAATTGCGATCCCCGGTCTGACGTAATGATGTCGGGGACGCCCCATCTGGAGATCCATTGACGTACCAACACTTTAGCACAAGCTTTTGCGTTCGCCGCCTCTCCGTCATTGTCATTGGAAACGCTTCCAGCCAGGCCGTCCATCTGTCGATCACAGTGAGCAAGGTATTCTTCCCTTCACACGCTGGGTTCAGTGGGCCTACGAGATCGACGTGGATATGACTGAATCGCCCAGTCGGTGCTGGTAAGCGTTCAAATGGCGTTTTCGTATGCATTTGGACTTTCGCTATCTGAAATGCCTCGCATGATTTGGTCCATTTAGTGACATCTTTCCCCATGCCTTGCCACCAATATGAACGTTTGACGAGCGCCAAGCCGGCCTTTATCCCTGGATGTGCCAAGCCGTGGAGACTGCCGAACACGACACGTTGCAAAGCCGCTGGAACTAGGACGCGCGCCGGTGTGACGCTGGTGTCTGCCCAAACCTGTATGTTTTCCGCACATTCGTTCAAGCCTGGTTTGAACATTGACGACGAGGTGTTGTGATGCTTGATCCAATGATGTAATGCCATGTCGTTCTCCTGGACAGCGCGAACCTCTCTCGGCGTCAGCATGGTGACAGCGGTTGACGGGTCCGGTGTGAAAATGGCCTTACATGCCAAGACTGACGCGACGTAATCATCAGTTTCGATGGCTGTACTCGAAGTGCAAGTCGCCACTGTCAGTTCGTGTTGTGGCTCTTTAGGACTGGCTACTGTAGTTGCTGCAGGGAAAGTCGCAGGAACAAACACCGGCGCTCGGAGTTGCCTGCTCAGTAGGTCTCGCTGTCGCTGTAGTTGTAACAGAAACATGTCATCAACCAGCTCCTCTTCGTTCACTGCTTCCTCAGGAAACGAGTCATCTGGAAGGAATTCGTCATGTAACCCAGAGAAGGACGAGACATTCGAAAGTATCGGCTCTTTCGGCTGCAGCTTACTGCGCGACAATGCAAATGTAACAGTAGTTATCTTACCCTTCATATAGTGGAGTTGGTCTACAAATTATGCTATTTTGAGCAAATGGCGTCTTGGACGAGCCGTATCTGCCTTTTGGTCAAGGCACCAACGAGAGGCTGGTGGTCCGTCCTAACGATGATCGGCTGCCCTTCTAAGTAGGAGCGGAATTTGTCTACTGCATAGGACACCGCGAGCGTTCTCTGTCAGTAGCCGAGTAATTGCGTTGTGCTTTGTTCAGCTGCTTACTCCAGAAGCTTAACGGCTTCCACATTCCCCGTTGGAATTGTACCAGGACGGCCCCAACTGCGACATTAGATGCATCACACAAAATTTCTGTACGTGCCTTTGGAAGTGGATGTACCAGAAGGGTTGCGTTTGCGATCGCTTCTTTGGTAGCCTCAAATGCATGATCATGTACCGGAAGTCAAGCCTCCTCAAATTCCTTTTGTCTGGAGATGTTCTTGAGTTGGGTAAGAGGCGCCATCTTCCCAGACGCATGTCGAACAAATGGGTGAAAAAACGCACAAATACCCAGGAAGCGCTCGAGGTCTTTTGGCGTTTTAGGTACTGGGAATCTTCTGATGGCTTCCACTCGTTCAAGTGGAATTTATATGTCCCGCGAGTCAACTACATGACCGAGAAACGTGAGGGACGATCGGCCAAGTTGACATTTCTTCGTGTTCAGGAGGAGTGATTTTTCTTTGAGCCTCTGGAAGAAACTGCGCAAGTCTTTGACGTGATCCTCTTTGTTCTCGTTACCCACGATCACATCGTCCATGTGCACAAAATTCGCGAACGGCAGATCACTGAGAAGTTGTTGGACGTTCCGCTGGAAACACTGCGCCGCGTTCCTCAGACCGAACGGTATTCGGAGGAACTTGAAGAGCCCCAGTGTCGTGATGATGGCCGTTTTGTCCTGTGATGATTCTTGTTGGAAGGCCTGTCGAAGGTCGACCTTGCTAAACTCCGTGCAACCACCCAACCGATCGTTGAAACTGTCGAGTTTTGTCATGTTGTTTCGTCGCCGAAAATATCCGCATACACGCCAAGAGCCATTTGCTTTCTTTACTGCATGGATCGGAGATGCCCAACTAGATTCACCTCGCTCAATGACCCCCTCTCACTCCCACTGTCGGAGTTGTTTCTAGACTTGAACCTTCTTCTCGCCATGGAGCTTCCGACAAGGCGTGTATACCGGTGCACCCTCCGTCGTAATGTGCAGAGGCGTAGTCAAGGTAACCACTTTGCTCATACTGGGGTCGGTGACTTCAGGAAAATCCCTCCACAGTCTAGCATATTCGTCGTCGTTGAATTCCGCACAGCGATCAGAAGCCTCAGAACAGACAGATGAGCACGCCGTTTCCACCGAATGCTCGTCCAAGGTAAAGCGATCGATTAGACATCGTTTGAACGGGTCTATCAGGAAGCGTTTTCCGTATCCCTCTTGGAAGAAATCCATTCCCAAATGCGATGGATCACGTCTGCCACAATCATGTCATGAGAGCATGTTCGGTCCATAAGTGTGAAGGTAGACTTGCGCCGGCTGAATGTGCGGATGCGTTGCCCGTTCGCAGACGACAGGATATGTTCAGTGGGTTTGGGATTACATTTTTCTTCCGGGGTCGGCGGTAGAACGGGGACCGCTGAACCGCAGTCTATCAAATATCAGGCCGTGAAGAGGAGTTGTTTCGTTTGTTCTTTAGGCGAGCCAGATACGACGCCGATTACTGACCGCCCCTTTCGTTTCCCGCTTCAATATGTCGAGCCTTTGTAAGGTTCGCACGGTATCGCGGGCAGGGTGGCCCGGTGTAGTATCGAGACTCGGCGGCGAATTTCTCGTAGTACCAACAAACTTGTCCTTTCTTCGGATTTTTGTCTGAACCGCCTTTTCCAGTATGTCTTTTTACAATGGCGTTGACGGCCGCAAAATCTCCCGCGTGGACTGCATATGCTAGATCGGTTGGAACTTCTGTGATGGTGGCTATCGTCGTGGGGGGTAGCGTGACATACAGCGAGGCGGCCTTTTGCAGAAGCTCTTCCATAGAGAGCTGCGGTGTGGGAAGCTTAAGACTTATACGCAGCGATGCCAGTAGCCGACGGAGAAGAGCCCAACGTTCTACATCTTCTCGGTCCCAACTACCGCCGACTTGACAGAATCGAGCTATCCACTGAGATGATTTCTCGTCAGCTGCGATACCTCCCATGACAATTGTTCGCGTCAGTCTCTGGTGTACGGTTGGTTCATATCGATCAACGAAGAGAGTCTTCGCTGCGTCGAACACGTTTGCCAGACGATCCTCCCCCATCATCGTAAGATCACGAAAGCCTCTTCTTCCGACAGCAGGGTAGTAAGTGCAGCAAACTTGTTGATTTGCGATGTGAAATCCTGCACACCGAAGACGTCATCTAGCTGTTCAAACCAAAGACGGCAGTCGTCGTGTGTCATCGAACGAAAAGATATCTTGTGGATAGACTAAGTCATTGATTCTTTTGCTGTTGTCTCACCTCTGTGTCTCCGGAAAATGCATATGGCGTATATATGCAAATATCACGTCAGGGAACAAAACGTATCATCTGATGTTTGGGAGGGGCTGTTTATTTATATTTATTGAGCAAATCTTTAAAAAAAATCACAATAGGTAATATTTACAGACCACCGAAATAAAAACACAGACACAGTAATATCTACTTTTATTGGAGAATTGGCACTTATCAAAATTAGGAACAGAATGCTCTGAAACAATAATAGTTGGAGATTTCAACCTTGATTTACTGAAAGTGAACGATAGACAACAATTTGGGGATTGTTTTGATTTATTCTGAACGAATGGTTTTTAACCTAAGATCACTCTACCGACCCGTTTTATCTCTAAATAACTGTACATTCATCGATCAGATATATTGTAAGATCTCAAATACCATTAGAGTTTGTACAGCAGGTATACTTATGAGTAATATATCAGATCATCTACGATATTTCGTAAGCTTTCATAACTTACAATCTAAACAAAGTACTCCCAAATATGTGAAAATTAGGTCAAACAATTAAAAGTCTATCTTAAATTTACTGAATTGTTCAGATCATAAACTTTTCCCTGGTAGGGGCTTTCGTCAAACGTCTCATGCTGACTTCTTCAGTACCAATGGCGCTGAATGACGTCATCGTACACGTGAGGCAGTTAGTAATTGCCCTCGTCTCTGTTGATGGGTGTTCCGGTATTCCTGATCCAGATGGCTTCCTTGATATGCCGGATTCTTCGGTTTGAGCATAGACGCGGAAACAGGGAGGCAGGGGGCAGGGACTGGGGGACATGGGGCAGGGGGCAGGGGGACTGGGGCAGCTGACCCCCTGGAATTTCTGTGGGGGGGCAGACATATGGTTCTCCCCCCCATTAAATGTGTGCATGAATGTTTGTTTTTGTAGCGAGCGTCAATGGCGGGTGGAAATGTACATTTTATTAGACGATTAATGTGTATTTGTGTTCACTGTAAAAGGTGTCTGCAATTGGAGGTTAGACATATTGTTTGCTGCCCCTCAGTAATCAGTAATAGGCGGCGTGGTGACGGCACCTCCCCCCCCCTCCCCCCGTCTTCCGATGTCACAGTCGAGCCAACCGAGACAGGACAGCCACAAGGAAGATGTCAAGATATGCGGCGGGGAAAATTTGTCAATGGTGCTGAAGCTCCGTTAAGCCCCCAATATGAATTTCGTTCCCGCGTCACTGGTTTTGGGTAGTCTTCCTGTCTCCCCACAGTTCTTGCATTATATTGTGTACACCAGTTCGCCATGTTCTTCTAGCTCTACTTTGTCCTTCGGATGTATCAACGGTCCAGGTGATTTATTATCCTTTATAGCCCTTATTTTCTTAGCTACCATTTCCGGGGTTACAATTGACTGTCCTAAATAGTCTGATTCCGCCCCCATGAACTTAGCCTCTGGTACTGGCAGTGAACTAATATTTCCCCTGGTAAACACCGAACAAAATACTCACTCAGATCTTCTGCCATTAAGAATCCCTCTGATATTATATTTCTAGCACTATCTTCTAGAGGACCGACTTGATCTAGAACTTTCTGTTTACATATGCATATTATTACACGCTAATTTGTGTTCATAATTTCTCTTTGAATTTCTAATTTCAGTTGTAGCTTCGCTAAGTGTTTCTTTATTAATGTTGTAGTCTTCATCATTTCCAATACGTTTACATGACTTCCACATCATTTGTTTGTACATAATTTTTTTAATGGCTTCTTATGATAAGTGTTTCTTTCTGGACTGTTTCCCTTATATCAGTTAATTAATTTATATTTGTATTGATTAGATATTGATTAAATAATCGTGAACATTGTTTCACTTCCAAATGTTAGAGCCTGTGTGATATGGGTGAAATACATATGATAGGTAGCACCACAAACAACAACATTGTTGTTAGTCCTCATTGTAAAATCTTCTACCACTGGGAGCCACTATAAGGCCAGGGGGCGACTTCTTGCTGTTTGTTTGTCCTTCTTGGCAGGTCTGGTGGGGATACTGAACTGGCCACTTTAAAGCTGTTGATTGTGGTTTGTGTAGTCAACATTGTGAGAACATCTGCTGATAACTGTTGAGGCTGTTTTGTGATTTATCTCGTTAAAAAAACAATACAAACATGTAGAAATTTGTCTTATTGCGTTACACTTTCATTTATGCAAACTAAATGCAATTTTAAGACATATTCTTAGGTTTATAGAAGTATGCAGTGGTTAATTATTATTATACTGGTGTGGGCAATAATCCTGGGTCCAATCGTGTTTTGCCATTTTACTAAAATCTGATCAAATTCTTCCGTAAGATATTTATGTGCTAAATCTCTAACACATACTCCTTCCGATTTCTGCAAACATTTCTTTTACAGGATAAGCAGTGTTGAACTCAGGATGAATGACGAATCAGACAAACAACTGAATGGCTGCTAACATACTAAAGTTAAGGAACATATCAACGCTTAGGTCAAACTTTACCACCTGACAGACTTGTTCAATCGACTTCATATAAGATACGTTTATTCCAGACTCACTCGCTATTATAAGGAACGTGCCATAGACATACACGTACAGGTGGTATCACAAAACCAAAACCAAAACTAAAGCTACTCAGTACAAATATATGCATGTCATAGCAACCATATCTAGATTAATTAGTACAGTGTTCTCAAGAATATATAAATACTATAATAATTGTGTTTCCATTTTGTCCGCAGCAGAGACGAATACATAATTTCGCCTTTCACAACAATGCGAACATTATAATTGTTCATATTCTCCTTTTATAAATGTATTTACATAAACACACCAACATAAAAATCAACCGGCACAATTACAAATATAATTAATTATCTTAGGACATTATGCGTTGACATCATTGTAATCAATTACATCAGTGTAAATGTAACGAACGAACATGTGATTAAAATATTCACCCAACATCGTCGTCCATGCAAACATTTATACGACACTTATATTGGTTACCGCAACAGTTTAACTTGCCTCAACGTAAAACAGTTATTTTCGTTCGTTCGTTTAGGTAGTGGATGGTGGAGTTTCTGTGCTCCAGGATGGTAAACAGTGTAGTCGTTATTCGATACAACACGGAGACTTTTGACCCGGGATGCGACTTCGTTCGGATAGGGTCAGAACGCCGCAAGATCGTATCTGGTACGATCTTGAGTACGAAAGGACGGGTGTGGGTAGTCCTGCTTCGTACAGTCATGTTCTGCCGTAAGTGTTCCTCATCGGTCGTACATGTCTTCTGCGTATATTCAACTGTTACCGTGGTTTTATCTCCTAAGTGTGAACATCGTACATGTGTTCTTGTTCTAGTAGGGAACAGACCGAGACGGGAAGGACGTAATATACATAGACTGGGTGTGACCAAGAGAACATTTAAAACAGCAAGCACGAACAGTCAAAAGTGGCATAGAAAACCCGAAGATCGCCTCTAGGCTTGGTTTCCGAGGATTTAGGTGCAAAAGAAGTTACCTTATTACTATTATTATTATTATTATATGAAGATGACTCGTTTGACGTAGATCAATAATGTTGAATCCGTCGGGGACAAGGGAACAATGGACATGTTGTATTTCACAGTCTGCTATTCTGTTCGCTTTTCTCCAAAGAAGCAATGTCTCAATTACAAAACTCTTCTCTTGACTCATCAGTATTTGAGTTCTACACTTGACTCTCTTCCTGCCTTTCGTCCTCGTCATCGAAATCATGTAAGTCAGTCGACTCGTGCGTATCGTCCATGTCTGTCCAGCCTCTCTCCAATACGCCCCCCGTTTGCACGTGCCGTGTCTTTGCCTCTCTGACCATTCCTTTCGTCTGAAATATAAGTTGATACGCTACAGTAACAATAATAATATTAACAATAATAAATTGCAATATCGCCTATATCCCCAGGAATCTGATTTTAGAGGTGCATCATACAACAATCATTGGGCAAAAAACATGGAAAAGCAAGAATCGTCATTAGAGCAAGGGACCGCCGAAGGTTAGGGTGGGAATGCAATTTCAAATAAATAAGTCTTCAGTTTGTTACGAAAAGTAGCTATAGTCTTACATTATGTTAAACTGTTAGGAAGTTGATTCCAGAACTTTGATGCAGCTACAGATAAAGCACATTTGCCAATATTAATATTGGTTATCAGAACAAAACGTTATTGTGAAACAGATGATCTGAAAAAATTAAGGAGACTAAACAAACAATAACGTTGATGGAAGCAATGCTGATGACCACGAGCGTGGACATGGAGAAATATAGTTGTGCTGTGATGAAATGATGCGCACATTCCCTATAAAATGGATTAAATGTTGAGCTAGAACATACCCAGCAGAAAAGTGACAAGGCGACTCTGCTGATTTCTCTCATCGCCACAGTGTCGTAGTCGGCTAATATGTCTCTCGCTTGTCTTGCGGTGTCGATGTGCAGTGTGTCAACGTCGAAGACTTTAATCCGATTTAGCATGTTCGTTCCCATCTTTTTTTTTATCGTTTTCCATACCTGTAAAATTTATGGTGGACTACAATGCAGTCCTATCGCCAATCTTACGTGTTCATGATATCAATATATATATATATATATATATATACAAACGTTTGCGTCACAGTAACCATATCAGAATGGCCAATGCTATTCCTCTAGTGTATTTGATCAAATTAGGGATTTCAACACCGTTGTCATGAATACATGCTCATTGAACGATCTGCTGTCAAGAATATATACTCAAGATGTGATGTTTAAAGGGATTCATAGTAAGCTAATATGCATTCGAGGTGTACCGTATCAAAAGGTATTAATATCCCATAAGTACTTTCTCTGCTACTTATGTCTTGCATGTTTATGCATAATTTGGGTGTTATCTGCGCAAAAAAACGATAAACAGTTGTGTTTACGCGAATCATTTTGAGCTTGCTGCCACGTGGATAATTAATTCTGCAGCCCGCGTATAATGAATATTCATGCACGCGCAGTGAACCACACGAATACCGTTGACGTCATACACATAGTTGACATGTTAGTTTCCGAGGTGAGTTGATTCAAGCAATGGCATTTGTAAATAAGCAATTTGTAGACATGCATATTGACAGCTATTTTGTAGGAAGCGTATGCACGGTTTAGTTACCCTGCTTCCCAATGCCGTCAGCCGAGTAACATTTCGATTAAATAGAATTATAACGTCCGCCGATGCGGACGGCTGCAGTCGGTGTCAGCTGCCGCTGGGACTGTCACTGAGTCTGTCGAGCCTCAACTACAATAACTAACATAGCCTTAGGCAAAGGTCTCGTCTTTCTAGTTAATAAAACTGCATTGTCTAATATTTGACATGCAGTGAACGAAAATGCACGCTAAAATATCAGTATAAGCAACCACAGCAATATGATTAACCTGGTCGTCGATGTAATTTGTTTGCCTAAATCTGGTATTTGGGTATGTGTGTCTACGAGTCTTGCCTTTCCAAATTCCAGTCAGCCGTTTTTGAAAAGTCCCCGTTTCCCCACTTATTTGAACCGAAACATAAACATGTGAGATTCGTACGTTCACAGACTGTTTTTAATGCTACAGCTACGATTGCCGGTAAACCTGGCTGGCATGTCATCATTCAATGCAAATATTTTAGGTTTGCACTCTAGTATACATAAGTTTGTATTCATGAATATATTATTAAAAATCTAATAATACATCAGATCAAGTTGCATTGCTTCATGTGAATAGCACATTTGATAATAATTGTACTCACTAAAAATTTATTTTTGACATGTTACTTTACTGTTTTTGTACACTTTTCACGAGAATGGCCCATATGTATAATTATATACAACATTAATTATTTCAGTAAGAATAAAGGAAAATATGCAGTGCACTCTGGATAAGGTCGAACTTCCAGGGACCCATGACAATACTGATAAATGGAATTTCTGATAACTAGAAAGTTATCAGAAGGTCCCCTTATTGAGACCTTTGCCCTGGACCGAGGGGAAGATTGATTTAACTTAGCAAAAATTCACTTATGTGAGTTCAAGTTATCTGGAGTGCACTGTACATGACCAAAGCATACAGGTAATTATGTAGAAGCAAATTAAAAGTTGGCCAAAGTAATGGATTGGGATTTTAGTCTGACTGAATCAACATAACAAGGTTCTCTTGTTTTCTTTTCCAGTTAGCCAGCTGTACACTTGGTGATACATCCCATAATCCAATATATAAACTAAATTAATATGCACAGTTTTGAGGTAGTTAACTCATATTTAGGCTCAGTTTCATAAATTCAACTTTGTTTATTTGCAGGAACATTGGAAATAGCTGAGCTGATGGAAAGAGAAAATTGAAGAGCTCTACTTAACAGTGCCATTAATTGGACAATGGGTGGGTCACCTGACATAAGATGATGTCTGACTTTGTTCTGCCCCATTCTGTTCTGGGAAGTTGTACCTCACTTCGAGTTTCAAATGGATGTGTGCATCTCATAACTTTGTGTATCAAAATGCATAGCAGTGCTATTAATAGGACAATATGTTAACTGACACAATAGTGAAAAAGATGTCTGACTTTGTTCTGCCACATTAGTTCCGTGTGGCTTCTGCTGGGAATATGTACATCACTACGTTTCAAATGGATTTGTGCAATCGATCGATGTGTGCATCCAAATGCTCATCATGTTTGGATTGTTAATACCTTAACTTATGCAACAATTAGAACGCATACCTTGCAAAATTGTGTCAAAATCGTCATTTCAAGCTTCGCTTTTTTGGAACATTTTTCAACTCACGCTCGGCTTAACGGGTATCAAGCTGAACTGTTTTGTGTCACACTCTTTTTGCTTGTTTTGTATAGAAATAAACATTTTGAAAATGCCAACCAACATTCGTTTACAACATAGATATATTCTTTTATTTGTAAGTTCAACCATGCCAAAAGAAGGATTGCTGGTCTCCTGTCAACCGCGACCCGTTCGGTAAAGTGCTCGTGTTATAGCCTAATATAGGCTTGGTAGTTTATCAATTGATTTCAGTGTTTTTATACTGTCTTAGACTTAGTAGTATCTAGACTACTTCATCTTACAGTAATCCACTACCGTCATTACTGACGACTTCGTGGATGGTGTGGTGTTTGCTGCGTGCGCCATGTGTGTAGTGCTGGTTGTAACTGTTTATAAAATCATGTGCAAGTTAAAAACAAACAGGGGTCACTCTTAGTTAAACTTTGCTTGCGGCAGTGTCGGCAAGGCACTGCTTGAATTTTAAAGCATCTAGGGAGGGAGATTGAACTGATTGGGCCGTTAGGTTATTCCAGCCTCCAGGGTACTATTGTGGCTATAAAAAAGGAATGTTGGAAAGCCTGTGTTCGGGAACATTGAACCATTAATTGGAATGGATGCCCTCTGCGCCCCTCAGCTAAGAGTTATGTGGCGCAGTGGGTACGGGCTGGCTTTGTGTAAAGGCTGGCATGGATGTCGACGAGGCCGTTTTGAATTTTATACATCATGTTAAACCTGGCAATACATTTATACTATAGGGAGCGTTGTGTTATTGCAGGTGCCTGTCGTACAATGGCAGGTTGCACCACCCACACCCCATCGCACTGCACTTGCCTTTCCTGTGGTAACATTTAGTAGTTATAAGGCAGTCGGTTTTTTGCAATACATTTTGACAAATTACTAAAATTAAATACTTTTCTTTCTGCTTACACCTGCTAGCAGTGTTAACATGTTGTTGCAATCACGCAGTGCGAGTCCTGTGCAAGGAGAGCAGTCAAGCCAGGAGGTAAATATGACATTCAATACAATACACTTTCTCTAACTTGCAGGTAACACGTGTCACTGGTGCAGATAAGTTACTACAACTGACTTCGGCACATTCCCAATGCTCCTGTCCATAAATGCTGTCAATAGGGTGTTTTTTCAATCATCGAGCACTGATTTCCCGGACGACAACAAACTTGCTTTCTTCGCGGCGAGCAGAAGACGCTGCGAAAAATAACCAATATTTTATATTAAAACCTTTTGCTTATAATAGTATGCTTATATGGCATATGTTGACACCTTGCATTTATATAATACTTTTACTGCGTAGGGGCATGCAGCCGCTTATCACTTCCTGTTGTGTTGCTGCCTTGACAGAGTAATTGCATTTGTATCGTACAATGCTTGCTACATTCAATTATTGGTGTATCTGAGTATTTTGACAGCTGCTTTATATTGTGTTTTGACAGCTTGCATTTATATCACATTTTGACAGTTGGCTATTTCATGTGCAGCTTATCACTTTCTGTTGCCTTGACAGAGTAATTACATCGTATTGTAGAATGGACGCTAAAGTCAAGTTTTATGTTTATGTGTATTTTCACTGCGGCAGCATATTTCAACACCTTGTTCTTATTAAGGTCGAATTCGATTGGACATTACAGAAACCCTGGCCAATGTTCTATGGCAGTACTAAATTGTCTTTCACTGCCATTTATTCCATGCAAGTAATTCCGTAATTTCTCCTTGCTCTTATGTGACACTGCCCTGCATCAGTATTCAATGCTTGCTACATTAACTTTTGTCTGTTTATTTTCACGGCTGCCCTATGCTGCACAATTTTACACTGCATGTGTATCATATTTTTCTGCTTGCTCTGTTGTAACACAGCTTGATGCTTTGTATAAATATATGCCTGTATGTATGCATGTTTTGAAATTGTTGTGCACGAATTATGGTGAACAAATGGGAAAAAAAATTACCTCACTGTCTTGTACAGGGGTTCGACTCGAGATTTGCCCACTCGCCGGTGCAGAGTGTGCAAATCACCTCATGGCCCCGCAAGACAGTGAGTTAATTTTTCAGAAAATGTATTAAAATTAAACCGATTATTCCATTTTATTATTCCTAACAAGCTACCAAAAATGCCTTATAATGTATTTCGACTTAACCACAGGAAGAGACACATTCAGCAATGCCAATATGCCTTATTATGTAACATTCGGACAAACACGTGAGTGTCAAAAGGATATAATATGGCATATTTATAGGCATCACACTAGTGTAGGCCTACTGTCCGAATATCTAAAGTACTTGACATGTTTTCTGATTTTTGTAATGTTTTTTAATACTCACACCGTCACACGTGCAGACCTTCTCATTAAAGCATTCTGACCATTTCTAGTCATTCTAGCCACCTCGGGGAATTTTTTTATTTAATTTTTTTTTAAAGTAGACACTGGAACTTGGCATGACCTTTCGAGGCTCCCGCAACAAGACGTGACCGATTCTGGTACTTTTACACGCCCGCGGGTGTCCCCCGGGCGAGTTTTTCTTTTTTTCTTTTACCCCCTCTTGTCTTGCCCCTTTCTTTTCCCCTTTTGCCCCCTCGTAGGGACGATTTGGCCCCAGCTCGCGCGCAGTACTCGTCTAGTTCGTCTCTCCACTGTCTCGCCGGTCTTCCTCTGGATCGTTCCCCTTCATAAAGTCTCCAGGTTGTGATAAGCGATATCCATCGGTTATCTCGTAGTCTGCTGATGTGCCCTGCCCAGGTCCACTTCTGTCTTCTGATTTGTTCTATCACGTCTATGACCTTTGTCTTCTGCCTTACCCAGATGTTTATTTTTCTCTCCCGATATATGAGCGATGTTTAACATACTTTCGCGCCGTATGTCATCGCTGGAAGTACGCATGAGTTGAAGACTTCTTTTCAAGCACGTTCTCTATTTGCGTGTTGTTGATATATATTGGAGTATTTTTTGTAGCATAATTTTTGTGTTCGAAATATTCATCTACAGACCTTGTTTTTCACTTTTATCAGCTGGTACCTGCACCATTTGTTGTAGTTCTTGCGATGTAGTAGCCTATATGAGTATGTCGTCGGCGAAGCGAAGATGACTGAGATATTCTCCTTTTGTTGCCGTAAACAGCTTGGGCGATATAGTGTCACCCTGTCGTACTACTCTCTTGATGTTCATCTTGTTGCTCTTTTTGTGTAGGTGGAATGTCACCGAGCTGTTGATGTAGATGCCTTTCAGGAGTTCGATGTACACGTCTTCTATCCCCAGTTCTTGAAGGGAGGTCAGTATTGCTTGAGTTTGCACCGAGTCGAAAGCCTTTTCGTAGTCGACGAAAGCGATGCAGAGCGGGATATTGTAACATCGGCACTTCTCTTTCAGTTGGTTTACGACGTGTACGCTTCTGAATTCTACTTGTTTTCGTGGTTAATATTCGTCCAGTACCTTTTCTAGCCTATCCGTTAGTATATTTTTTGAGTAATTTGTAGATGTTTGATACCAGACATCTATGCATGTAGTGCTTTAAGTCTTTCTTGTTTCCCTTCTTGAAGATTATCACCATCTTTGCATTCTTCCATGCGATGGATATTTGTCTTTCTGATAAGCATTTAGTATACAGCTTAGCCAGTATCTTCGAGATAGTATCTTCTCATGCTTTTCATGTTTCACTTTTACATGGTCATTGCATGATGTCTTCCCATTCTTCATATTTCTTAGAGTTCCTTCCTCTGGTTCCCTCTTTCAGAGAATTCCTCTGTTCGTACTATGATCATATTTTGGTCCCGTATTTCTCTACCCTGCTTGTCTAGAAGTGTAATCAGTCTGTCTCGGCCTAGTGCCCGTGTTCTTCTAACTTTCTTCAGGCTCTTTGATGCCGTAATAATTTTTCGTTGTACTTCCTGATGTCCTTCGCTTTCTTTCTCTTTCACTCGCTTCCATTGAACATGATCTACCAAATGGAAATGTATTAAAAATAGTAATTTAGATATATTATACTTGCATGTTACTTGTTTGCGTGTTTACTTCCTAGAGGCCCTTTCGTTATTGTGGTGTTGAGTACGCTCTACAGCTGCGGATCCAGAGGAAACAAAATATATTCTAAAAGAATGGGCCTGGCCTGTCTCACCTCAAGATTTCCCTCTGTTTCTCCGAGTACAAGTAGCGTTGCCTTCATGACGTAGACTATAGCGGTCGGTGGTTTATTGAAACCCTTTACCTCCGCTATCAGCGCCTGCAATTCAGGACAGGAAAATGACATATGATATATGCAAACACACAGCACAGTTTGTGATACTCCCTTTGTCTATCCCAAGGTGGAATTAGCTGAGGTATCCTTAGTATTGCCCGGCCAGAAAATACTGTTTAAACGTTTAACTAAGTAAACTGGGTTTTTTTCTCGAATATCTGCGTAATGTCACAATCAGGTAAACCAACCAATGGTGACGAAGGGTCGAGAATACGACATAATTCCACGAAATATGCATAACGGAACCATCGGCAGGGACAGCGAAAGATGTAAGCTCTGCCTGCCTGCCTGCCTGCCTGCCTGCCTGCCTGCCTGCCTGCCTGCCTGCCTGCCTGCCTGCCTGCCTGCCTGCCTGCCTGCCTGCCTGCCTGCCTGCCTGCCTGCCTGCCTGCCTGCCTGCCTGCCTGCCTGCCTGCCTGCCTGCCTGCCTGCCTGCCTGCCTGCCTGCCTGCCTGCCTGCCTGCCTGCCTGC
>CM034532.1:59774145-59843113 GCA_020002185.1 Paraescarpia echinospica
GACCTTCCGCTTTCCACGTGTCATTGTCACTCATAGCAGGTACAAATATCAGTCTCATGACCGGATTATGTGATCCTTGGTCGCGTTTGGCACGTGGTTGAGCAATACAGATGCATTACTGTTAGAAACAACCTGTGCCTAGGATTGTGGTCGTCCAAGACAGGTGGTCGCTCACGAGAGAGGTAGCCCAAGAAAGGTGGTCGCCAACGAGAGAGGTAGCCCAGGACAGGTAGTCGCCCTCGAGAGAGGTCGCCCAATACAGGTGGTCGCCCACGAGAGAGGTAGCCCAAAACAGGTGGTTGTCCACGAAGAAGGTAGCCCAAGACAGGTGACGCCCACGAGAGAGGTAGCCGAAGACAGGTGGTCGCCCACGAAAGAGGAAGCCTAAGACAGGTGCTCGCCCACGAGAGAGGTTGCCCAAGGCAGGTGGTCGCCCACGAAAGAAATCGCCCAAGGCAGGTGGTCGCTTACAAGAAAGGTCGCCCAAGACAGGTGATCGCCCACGAGAGAGGTCGCCCAAGACAGGTGATCGTTTCTTATATATTTCTAGACAACCTCCACGGTAGATACTGCGTCTTTTCCAATTGTTCTCATAGTTGTATCGTTTCCAGAACTTGTCATTCTGCAAACGTTACATATCAAATGCACTGCTCGTTGCTTCCCTATATATCCCCCAATTTCGCATATATCGGCGACTTTCGTGTGTTGCGTTTCATCGAAGCGAAGAAGGTTTTCGAATTGTGGTTTCTTTGTTAAGAAGACGAATGTTTCTGTAGCTGTTACAGTCAATGGTGTGTTCAAGATTTGGAAGGATTGGAAGATTAGTTACTTTGCCATGCTAAAATGTAATGGTGCAACAGGTTTTATTTATTTAATTTTTCGAGACCCTACTGCAAGGTTTTGTAGCCTACTGCGATATTATGAACGACCATGATACTTACTGAAAATGGGCCTATCCAACGAGGTGCGCAATATTGGAATTGTAGCATCTTTTTGAATTACTCAAACGAGTAGGACACCGCGGTGCCAAATTTTCCGCTGTGCAGTTTGTTATTTCGATGCCTGTAACGATCAACATTCGGCTGTCGACGTGTCAGTGTCACTCACAGCAGGTACAAATATCAGTCTTACAAATATCTGTCTATTGACCGGATTATGTGATCGTTGGTCGCATTTGGCACTTGGTCGATCACTAAAGATGAATGGTCGCCCAAAACAGGTGGTCGCTCACGGGAGATGTCGACCAAGACAGGTAGTCTCCTAAGGGACATGTCGCCCATGTCAGGTCGCCCACGAGAGTAGTCGCCCAAGACAGATTCTTATGTATTTCTAGACAATCTCCACAATCTCTATCATAGATACTGCGTCGTTTTCAATTGTTCTAATTCTAGTTGTTGCCAGCACTCGGCAACGTTCTATTAACTGACTAGTCTATATATTGTGGTTACAATGTTATGATCTTTTGAGGTCTCATTCAACTAGCCAGCCTTTTCAGAACATTATCGCCAAGCCGACCTTTCTATGCTGGCACTGAGGGTGGTCACTGCCAGGGTGCTTGTCGTCCTCGGTGGTTCTTTTACGTTCCAAATTGAGACGGGACCGGCATTAACGTGATCTCCGAGTCGCGAGGTATACAATGTTGAGAGCCAGGTTTTTACACCAAATATACCATACCTGCCCGGTCCGGGTATTGAACTCGGGGCGCCAGCACGTCAGGCGGATGTGCTAACCACTACACTATCGCACGCCTCTTGTATCGTTTCCAGAACCTGTCATTCTGGAAACGTTACACATCAAACGCACCGCACGTTACTTCCCTATATACCGCCGAATTTCACATATATTGACGACCTTCGTGTGTTGCGTTTGGAGAAGGTTTTCGAATTGTGGTTTATTTGTTAAGAACACGAATGTTTCTGTAGCTGTTACAGTCAATGATGTGTTTAATATTTGGAAGGAATGCAAGATTAGTTACTCGTTTGCAATGCTAAAATGTAATATGATGCAACATGTTTTACAAATACAATATTAACTGTAAAGTAATCCAAAACGGGTCATCAACATTATACATATATATATATATATATGTGTGTGTGTGTATATATATATATATGTATGTATATATATATATATATATATATATATATATTCTCTGTTCTCTAACTGACCTCTAGACACTTGCAGGAAGATGAGATGTCGCTCGGCTGACCTGAGCAGTTCTTCACCATTGGTCGCACCGGCTTTCCGGAATTTTTCGATGGCGAGTGACAGTGTCTCTATGTTCTGCTCCGACAAAGCATGCTCCAGTCGCAGGGTTAGTTTCTTGAATAGGCGCTCCCGGTTGACGTCTGCAATGTCAGCGTTCCGATTCATCACAGGGATAACTGTAACCATCGTGGTAGTATCAACATATATGTTATGGTTACTGATCACCGCACGCAGAAAGAGAAACATAAAACCGTTGAGTAAAAACAGTGAATGTTTGTTGTTGTTGCTGCTGCTGCTGTTGTTGTCGTCGTTCCTGCTGGAAGCTGACACAAGGGGTAAAGTACCGCTATTGCGAATGTGTCGGATCAGCTGTGCGAATCAACACTGTTTGTATTACTACATTGTTGATATTCGGAATGTTTTTGAAGAGAGAATTGAGAAAGAGCGAAATATGTGAATCACCAACCCTACACACATGTGCAAATTGCCGTATTTTGTTGGTTTTAGTGTTACTAATACTTACTTTCCTGGTTTGGTATATTTGGTTCGACAATGATTACTGGAATGTCTTCGCGTTCTGGTTCTTCAGATGTGATCGGCTAAAAAATTAGACCACACAAAGACTATGTTGTTTGCACAACAACACGGGCTTACTTCACGCATTGGTTGTCTTTAAAAGTCAGTAAATATCAGCACTATTGTTACAATGGACAAAAAAACTGAAAATATTGCAAACCAAAGACGACCCGGGTTAGATTCATATCAGTTTACCCCATAAATGGATTAACATAATGGAAAAACAGCGACGAACTAATCAAAATACACCTCGGATAAGACTCAAATGTTGATTTCCTGATGAAAACGTATTTTATGGCACACATACGTTGTTAATATGCAAGCCAATAACGCACACCTTTTTGTTTTATTCAACTATTGAAATTAATGAAGACTATTTTGAAAACGACAACAATAAATTATTTAGTAGCGCATATTATGTTAATGCGACTATTCAAAATGTTTTATTTGGATTTACTGTACAGTGGTACGTTACCTTCACAAGTCGAGTGATGTGATAGCGGTACACATTCTCCAGTCGGTTGTTGTCAAACACCTCAAACACGTCGACAACGAACACGCCCTCTCGCGGCAGATCCACAGACAGCTCATCAGTTTCCTTCGCGTACTTCGTCCGGATGAAGTCCGCTGGATATTGCGCGGCCTTGCGTTCAGCGGTGACCAGAAGGTCACGTGGCGACAGCGGCAAGGTAATGGTAACGTTGCCATGTGTTTCCATCTCTTCGTACTCACATATAGGCTGTTCTGTCGTGATTTCGTCGTTGTCATCTGATTTCTCTGCCTCCAATTGTTTGAGAAAATCAAACATTCCCCCCATCGTCTTAAGACCAGCTCCCATGCTGAAATCTCCTTCAACCGTCTCGGCCGGTGTGAGTTCGTCGACCACAGGCACGGCACTATCATCTGGTTGCCAGCTGTCAATCGATGCTTCGCTCGAAATGTCGTCTTCGTCCTCTGGTGTATCGCCGCTGTACCCTATGAGCACGGAATGCACGTGGTGTATTCGGATGTCATCGGAGCGTCGCCGAACAAACATGTTGAACGCGTACTCGCCGGTTCGTTTCAAAGTCAGTCGGATCTGTGTTGTCTTTCCCCTTGGGTCCACCGCGACCACAATATCATCCTGGGCACCATCCGGTTGCAACATTCCGACCTCGTAGAAAATGTTATAGTCAGACGGAGACATTTTAAACGTAAGATCGACTTCCGGTGATTCGGTGTTGATGATCCCGGTGGTAACATCGTTGTCAGTTGACACGATGCCAAGATGCCGAGCTTGTGTGCCGGGCCCGAGAAGACCCCAGCGGAGAGATGGGAACGGCGTAGTTGGATCGCCTTCGTTATATTTGTAGCGGATCAGATAGTTGCACACGTTCGGGATGTCTCCTTCGGCTGCGCGGATGTCGGCAAACAGCTTGTACGCGTACATTCCAGGCTTCGGGAGGCGCAGTACAGCAATAACGTCATCTTTGCACATGCGCATTGTGGCGCACGGCTGCAGTTGCGATTCGTTGAAATCGTTGTTCTTCAGGGAGTGCCAGAACACCATCTCCTTGTCAACATTTTTGCGGAACCGTATTTCCACGTCAGGGTTGGTTATGTCAATCATTGCGTCGTGGTGGCTTTCCGCGGACAGTCCAGCCTCTTCCAGTTCCGCCCCAGGACCCCATCCAATGTCCGGATCATCTGGAAAGTGGCGATCATCCGTCGAGTCGCACTTGATGACGTAGGAACAAACGAGATCCAAGCCGTTATCACGTGCCACGTGACGCCCGAAGATATCCATACGGTATCTGCCGACGGTGGGCATGTGGCATACATAGCTGATATGTTCTTTTGATAACTGGTAGAATATGCAGCCCCTCCAGTTTACCTTCGAATCACCGCTGCCGTCGGAAGCGACTCCGTTGTCGAGTTCTTTGAAGAGCAGGTAGCGGAACTGCGCAAATCGTCCGACGTGTTCCGATATACCGAACTTGAAGGTCACTTCGCCGTTGACTGTCTCCAGCATACAGTAGCGCTGGCTGTCTTCCAGCATCGTCATCCCCATTGTGAAGAATCTTTCCCGCACGTAAACGAACTTCTCAAACAGCGACGTTTTCAGTCGTAACTGCCGGGGCAACAACTGCCAGGCCGGGTCGTCGGGCAGGTGCGTGCAGATGAACCGGTCGGGGTCGGTGAGGAAGAAAAACTCGTTGGTTTCCTTGAGTTCCTCCCCCGGCTCTTCTTCGATGTCCTCGTCTTCAAATGTCTCCCCGTGCACGTCAATCAGAGGCCAGTGGGCCACTCGACGTCTGACGAGAGCGCAGGACGCCCACAGCACATCCAACAGACGCCATTCCCCGTCCACAAGTACGGCGTTCCACTGCGCGCGTCTCTCCCGTTTCTGACGCAAACATAGCTCGCCGGCCACGTAGGAGCCGTTCTTGGTGATGCCGCTGATGACGACACACGTTAGACCGGCCGATCTATGAGGACGATGCAGAGTGTCTGAATTTCAGCGATATCAGATTTACATAGGATGTTTACAATTATGTTTGAATGAACCCAACGTTTGAGTGCTAATCTGCCAAGTAAGATTCATAAGGTGGAACTATGTCGCGCTACAGCCTTCTTGTGGTGCACGTCAAAAATGTAACCTTAACTTGTCAAAGTCCTCTTGTTTCATAAATCTTGTCTCAATCCTTTTATTCTCTAAGTCCCCTTGTTTCATTAATCTTGTATCAGTCCTTATATTGTCTATGTCCTCATGTTTCATTCATCTTTGTTCAGTCCTTATCTAGTTTAAGTCCCCTTGCTCCATTTGTTTCGTCTCAGTCATTATTTTGCATACCTTGACCTGTATTATTCATACTGTCTCAGTCCTTATCTTGTGAAAGTCCTCTTGTCTCATATCCGTCTTGTCACAGTCGTTATGTTGCCCCAATTCTCGTTTTTCAATGATACTGTCTAAGTCCATCTCTGTTCTCAGTCCTTCTCTTGTAGCAGTCTCATCGTGCCTTTCTTCGTGTAATGTATCGGTCTAGTCCTTGTGTCTGTCTTTCTTGGGTCTCAGTTTTCAATTCAGCCTGCTGAGTTAGTAATTAACGTTTCGTCTGATAGCATTTTACGTTGTGCACTAGTTTTCTCGTCTACTTAACTCCACTAGACGCATTATGGTCTTTCCATCACTTCTACTTAGTTGACATAAACCAATAAAAGCACTGTATTAAGATTAACATGGCGTGTTGTCGATTTTCCCCAATTTATATTCTTTAACCTGAGACTTCCGCGCACCGCACCTACGCAAAGAAAAAATCAACATATGTGTTTAGTGAATGTCACCAAAAGCTTACCTTGCCAAGCGAGCGAAGAAACGCGCGTGGTTGTTAGTCTTGTTATCCTGGTCTGTTTTACACAGTAGACCATTAATGTGTTTAGTGAATGTCACCACAAGCTTACCTTGCCAAGCGAGCGAAGAAACGCGCGTGGTTGTTAGTCTTGTTATCCTGGTCTGTTTTACACAGTAGACCATTAATGTGTTTAGTGAATGTCACTACAAGCTTACCTTGCCAAGCGAGCGAAGAAACGCGCGTGGTTGTTAGTCTTGTTATCCTGGTCTGTTTTACACAGTAGACCATTAATGTGTTTAGTGAATGTCACCAAAAGCTTATCTTGCCAAGCGAGCGAAGAAACGCGCGTGGTTGTTAGTCTTGTTATCCTGGTCTGTTTTACACAGTAGACCATTAATGTGTTTAGTGAATGTCACCAAAAGCTTACCTTGCCAAGCGAGCGAAGAAACGCGCGTGGTTGTTAGTCTTGTTATCCTGGTCTGTTTTACACAGTAGACCATTAATGTGTTTAGTGAATGTCACCACAAGCTTACCTTGCCAAGCGAGCGAAGAAACGCGCGTGGTTGTTAGTCTTGTTATCCTGGTCTGTTTTACACAGTAGACCATTAATGTGTTTAGTGAATGTCACTACAAGCTTACCTTGCCAAGCGAGCGAAGAAACGCGCGTGGTTGTTAGTCTTGTTATCCTGGTCTGTTTTACACAGTAGACCATTAATGTGTTTAGTGAATGTCACCACAAGCTTACCTTGCCAAGCGAGCGAAGAAACGCGCGTGGTTGTTAGTCTTGTTATCCTGGTCTGTTTTACACAGTAGACCATTAATGTGTTTAGTGAATGTCACCACAAGCTTACCTTGCCAAGCGAGCGAAGAAACGCGCGTGGTTGTTAGTCTTGTTATCCTGGTCTGTTTTACACAGTAGACCATTAATGTGTTTAGTGAATGTCACCACAAGCTTACCTTGCCAAGCGAGCGAAGAAACGCGCGTGGTTGTTAGTCTTGTTATCCTGGTCTGTTTTACACAGTAGACCATTAATGTGTTTAGTGAATGTCACCACAAGCTTACCTTGCCAAGCGAGCGAAGAAACGCGCGTGGTTGTTAGTCTTGTTATCCTGGTCTGTTTTACACAGTAGACCATTAATGTGTTTAGTGAATGTCACCACAAGCTTACCTTGCCAAGCGAGCGAAGAAACGCGCGTGGTTGTTAGTCTTGTTATCCTGGTCTGTTTTACACAGTAGACCATTAATGTGTTTAGTGAATGTCACCACAAGCTTACCTTGCCAAGCGAGCGAAGAAACGCGCGTGGTTGTTAGTCTTGTTATCCTGGTCTGTTTTACACAGTAGACCATTAATGTGTTTAGTGAATGTCACCACAAGCTTACCTTGCCAAGCGAGCGAAGAAACGCGCGTGGTTGTTAGTCTTGTTATCCTGGTCTGTTTTACACAGTAGACCATTAATGTGTTTAGTGAATGTCACCACAAGCTTACCTTGCCAAGCGAGCGAAGAAACGCGCGTGGTTGTTAGTCTTGTTATCCTGGTCTGTTTTACACAGTAGACCATTAATGTGTTTAGTGAATGTCACTACAAGCTTACCTTGCCAAGCGAGCGAAGAAACGCGCGTGGTTGTTAGTCTTGTTATCCTGGTCTGTTTTACACAGTAGACCATTAATGTGTTTAGTGAATGTCACCACAAGCTTACCTTGCCAAGCGAGCGAAGAAACGCGCGTGGTTGTTAGTCTTGTTATCCTGGTCTGTTTTACACAGTAGACCATTAATGTGTTTAGTGAATGTCACCACAAGCTTACCTTGCCAAGCGAGCGAAGAAACGCGCGTGGTTGTTAGTCTTGTTATCCTGGTCTGTTTTACACAGTAGACCATTAATGTGTTTAGTGAATGTCACCACAAGCTTACCTTGCCAAGCGAGCGAAGAAACGCGCGTGGTTGTTAGTCTTGTTATCCTGGTCTGTTATACACAGTAGACCATCAATGGGTCGATCCAATTCTTCTTGTTTCTCTTCTTTGATACCCTCGTAGTTGAATGACGACATCCAGTGAAAGATGGCCCGAACACGAGCCAAGTCAGAGCGGCAGGATGACGTCAGATAACGACCCAATTCCTTGTAACTTCCGTTCAGAAATTTCTTCGGCGCCTATTTAACAGTAGCGTTTCAATAAATATTGAGTACGCTGTCGTCATTATCTCACTGATAGAAGACATTTTCACCATAGCTGGTGTGAATTATTATCATTCAACGATCATTGATTCTATACAATGTCAATAATACTCGTTAATACTCAATAATAATCTTTCTTTCGGACCATTGGTCTCTGATGTACCAATTATCGATGTATTTCAAAAAACAGTTACGTACTTACGTGGTGTTTAGATGTATGACTTTTCTGCTGATTGCGCCAACTTAAACAAGTGGTTGATAGGTCCATGAGTTGGTGTAAGATAACTATTATAATTATTGTCATAATCACTGCGATCAGAACAAACGTCGTCATCGCTATCATTATCATCGCCATCTTTACCACAATTACAGGTCTCTCACTATTTACGTTCATTGCCTAAGTGATCATCAACGTACTTGATAACATCGGCATCTCCATTATCATCATCGCATCATAACCAATCCATAAGTTATCCATCCATATTCTACTACAGCTACTATGGAGTCAGCGATGACATTGCTGTCGTATACACTGCCTGCTCGGCGCATCTCACACGCCTTACCGGGAAGCAACTCCGGCCGCTAGGCGTAAGTTCCAGTTGGTTAGAGACAGAGACCACCACTCCACGACAGGTGATATAATTAGTTACCCCTGTGTGCCATATTTTATATCCCCTGGCACCGACGACACCTGGTAGAAAGGAACACAGAAAGATCAGCCGCTTAGTCCTATTCTATAAATCCTTACACGCAGAATCAGCTCTTCCTTTGCCACACCACATGGTTCGCTCAATTAACAGAACGCTTGGCCATAGTGAGCGATTTATTCAAGTGCCGGCCAGGACACAGGTTTACGGCAACAGCTTCACCAACAAAACTATAAAGAACTGGAACGGTCTGTCCGAACCAGTTGCGTCTGCAGCCACGGGGTACACTTTTAAAACTAGACTGGGCAGACACATCTAAAGTTCATGCAGTGCATTCTCACACACCCCGTAATTGGCGTAATGAACTTATTAAGGTTTTTGCCAATTACTATATAGACACAGACATAGACAGCGTGGTGTAGCTCTTCTACAATGATAACATTAATCTGCGACAACTGCACCATCATAATCTTGACTGTTACCAGTTCATGTAACGAACACGTTTGCTATTCAGCAACAATCACAGCAACATCAAAGTGACACATTTTATTACATTCAGTCGTCGTTTATTATTAGGCGGCGAACATTCATTGTCGTGCATAACTTGAATCTGCATTAGTTAATGCATTTTGGGACTGTGCTTACTTTGGCTGCTTCTTTGTCCCGTTCCCAGTAGTCTACTTCAGCGAATAGGTTCTCCTTTCTGCAAGATGGCGGCCTTGGTGGAGGGATTGCAGGCTGCCGGATAATATTTACAGGTTCAGCTTAAAAACTAAGGGATAATAATAATGGATAACAGTTAGCAAAGTTACACACACGTACATACACGCGCGCACGCGAACACGCGCACGAACTCGCACGAACACGCACGCGCGCGCATGCATACACACACACTCAAAACACACACGCATACACACACTCACATATACATACAAACATACACACACTCACACAAACACACACACACACTCACACACACACACACACACTCACACACACACACACACACACACACACACAAATGGTGGGTTGATGAGTGGGTGGGTGGGTTGATGAGTGGGTGGGTGGGAGGGAGGGTGGGTCAGGACTTTGTGAACTGTTGACACCAAGCCAAACATTAAGAAAAAAAATCCTAAAATAGTGTTTAATTCTAGAATGTCCTCCCGAACTATACCAGTATCGTATTTTAGAACAAAAATGTATTAATTAAATAACTGTTTGTTTGTTCGTTTATCATGTGAAATGAGATGTCATGGTCCTCATCGATCCGGTGGGCAAGAGAAGTATATCCAGCGTAAAAATATCTCCGTGAGTTTCGCATGTATCGGGGTGACATTTTATAGGCGTATTAACGGGCCTTTTCGAGTGGTTCGTATATTTAAACTTTTTCGAAGTTCCCCTGGGCCCCCGTGGTATGGGGATCGTGGGAGGCTTAATATTCCAAACTGTTGTACCTAAAGTTACGAAGGCGAAATGTAATGTTTTTATGTCAAAATTAAAAAATTTCAATAAATATGTTGGTGGATGTATACAGACATGTTGAATAATGTTTTTAAGTTATTGCTCTTTGAAAATAATTATTGCTGGTTTCAACATAGTTGTGTTTCGTGATATAATAAAAATTACAATCCTACAATATTACATTTGATGTACAATATTTTGCATATGTTTCACTTTATTGCAATTTTGATGAGAATGCAGTCAACATATTGACAGATATAAACAGTGCTTTGAGAAGACATTAAATATAAGGAATTACAAACATCTAAAGCACCAACAGTGTTGTAGTTGATATAATCTACACTAAAGATGTGACTTTAGAAATCTCGCCAAATTAGCAGCTGTTGTCTTCACATTATCAAGGGTCAGAAGAACCTGAACTTGGTCTAGTTGTTATGTGTGGGCTGGGTAAGTGCTGAAGGTAATGGAGGCGGGTCAATTTTCAGAAGTACGACAACAATAATTGCTTAGTATAAAATGGTGGTCAGATTTCAGTGCAAAAGATTGGAGAGTGGATCGCAATCAGTGCACGTGGTTTGGAGACCGCATCCTAATTTTTAAATATTTAAATATTAATTGGCATATACGCGGCTTTATGAATAAATGGTATTTTCCCGTGCAAAACCGGGTCACTCTGCTACTGTATTATAAAACTGCCGATATACTTACCGATTGGTTTATTCGTGATGACAAACACCATTTCCAACAATGCCAAGCCATGACGCCTGTAGGTGAAATACAAATATAATATTATATACGAATATAAACTACAGTGTCGTCTATATACAATATAATCTATAGCATATGTAAAACAAACAGTTTTAGTTAATGTTTTGTTAGTTTCGTTACAGTACAGAATAGTTGTTTTACATAACCAGCAGTTAGCTTCATAACCAGCATAATGCATGTCTGCATAGAATATAAGAAAGATAACCATAAATAAAATATAAAATTGCGTGTCAGACATTCTACAAGGCGTTTCTTCTAAATGTGAAGTAATTAGGGAATATTGCTTGTTATCGTGCGATGGGCCTATTTCCACACAGACTTCAAAATCAAAGTAGCCTTTAAGAGAAAGAATTTATTCCTCTCAATAAATTGAAATCTTGAAGAACGTTTTTTTTTACCATTTAACGTGTCCTTTCATGATTTGCTCCTCATAGACACTGTTGCAAAGTGTATGTTTTAAAATATCCTCACAAAATGTATATGTAGATGGGCTGGTACACTATGGTCAGGCAGGATGGCGGCAGAATTGGGGAGGCAAGTTTGTCTGACTATGAGAAAAGTGAAAGGCCTGGGGGACAGTATCCCCATGTTATTGAAGAGGGTCACGCTTGGATCCAGAGACACCGGTGTACGCCCCCGTTTTGCCAGAGAAAAGGAACAACAAAAGATGTTACTTCTGCAGGTCTACAGGAAATTGCGTCTTCTTCTTCGTCAGGTGATTGTGGAAACCCCGACAGTCGAGGAATAACTCCACATTTGTTGTAGTGGTGCGCATGGGTTTTAATTTAAAAAGTTAAATGGTTTAAAATATAATTAAAAACAAGTTATCAATTAAAAAAATTAAAGATTAAAAAGTTAAAAGAAAATTGTTTTGCAGTTACGTTATTCGTAACGGTTGGGAAGAATAATAGTAAAGAATTAATATATATATATATATATATAAAGGTTTTAGAAAGTTGATTGCGCATTATAAATATAGTGGCTATTGTTGAGCAGTCAGCCAGTTCTTCATGGAGGACCTGAAGACTGGGAGGGACTGGGCTTCGGAGGAGTCTGAGGGGACTGAGTTCCACATTATGATGGTAGATGGGAAGAAGGAATGGAGATAAGTGTTTGTCCTTGAGTGGGGCAATAGGAGTTTGTTCTGCTGACCACAGGTTTTCCGAGAGACTGTCTTGAGTAGGCCAGGAGGTAGGTGTAGGTCAAGGCCGTTCATAATGTTGTACATCATGCTAGCCTCATCCACTGTTCTCCTAAGTTGCAAGTTCTCAAAGTTCAGCAGCTTTACCATGGCTAATGCGCTGGCAGTGGGGCTGAAATTGTGCAGGATGCGGCGGGCTGTGCGTCGCTGGACCATCTCCAGAGTGGTCTTCAGGTGCTGCTGATGGGGATCCCTTACCGCAGACGTATAAACCAGGACTGGCCGGCCTATGCCTTTGAAGCTGTGCGTCTGGACGGTGGTGGAGCATCCTTTCAGATTTCTGTAGGCAAACGCGCTGAGTATGTTGGCCTTTGCAGTTGCAGCTTTGACTTGTTTGCCCCAGTGAAGTGTGAGTTCGACGCCCGGGTACTTGATACGTTCTCCAGAGTGTGGTTTTGGAGAGTGTAGCTGGTCGGCCGCTGGTAAAAGACTTGTATCTTTATCGACGTGAGACCAAACGCAGATGCTGAGTAGGTAAACGGGATTAACAAAGCGACTGAGGAGATGGACAATATTGCTGGAAAAGAGATCCAAGGTACGTTGGGGAGCAGATTATTAGTTAGCGGTGAATTGGGATTCGATTCCTTTGCAAGGACAAAGTCTTGACCTGGACATGAATGCAGATGACGTGCTCTTGGACTCGTAGATAACAATTTCTAGCATCTTTGTTATTACGGTATGTTAGGAGACGACAACCGTTCGGGAATGCTGCGATTTGCCCATAACATCAATGGCGAATGACGCGAAGAACTGTGACTGATGCAACGGTGTATCGGAAACCAGCATTCCTGACGCACCGTCGCGCGCAGCTATGACGTGTTACTGCGGAAGTGACGAGATCGTCGCTGTGCGCCATTTCTGCCCACTTCAAAACTGATCACTAAACATATTTCTGGATTAACCCGGATTATCAATACACGGTGCAAAGGCTAGGAAATGAAAACATTCAAGATGATCATTGGGCATATGGTAAGCTGGTTTATCTGATTTCATTTGGACGCATTTTGGCACCGCGCGTCCTGGCACCGCGTACACGGGTTGTCAACGTGCAAAGCACTATCCTACATGTCCATGTATCATCGTTGACGTATTTCAATTTATGTCGTCAGTATTAATGTTTGACCAACGTTTCTTAGTTTGGTGTTAAAAGCTCATTTTATATAGTGCAATATCCAATGTGGAGCATCGTTCAAGGTAATTTATACTTCACCCCTGGGAGACCTATTCATTGAAATGCCAACTCGACTTCACTGGAAAGCATCCAGATACGTCACAATTACTACGCGATGGCTACTAGTACATTTATATCCACCACTGCACAGGAGAATAAAAGCAGGGGTGAAAGCATGGAGGAAAGTCGAAGGTGTGATGGGAGACCGAAACGTAATGCGTAAGCTCAAGGGAAATGTGACTTGTAATTTTGGACACCAGCATACCAGTATGGCCTAGGAGAATGGATACGGTTAGTGGAGACAGCAGTGAAGAAGAGTGAGGTGAAGATACAGGAGACTGGATACGGTTAGTGGAGACAGCAATGCAAGAAGAGTGAGGAGAAAGACAAAAAGGAAAGGAAACAGACGTCTAGGATAAGAAATAATAAACTAACCCCGGACATACAGCGAAAGAAAAGAACAATTGCGTAAGATATCCAGTGTCGCCTTGCTCAATAGCCGTACACGAAACACCTCTTTTTTATTGATTTGACTTGTAAGAGGAAGTCACACGGAGTATGTTAACAACAGTAGCAATAGCGAGGACAACGTATACACGAACAATACTAATATGTGTTGGTATCCATAGGTATATAAAAATTCGACAGTTATGCTAATAAATGGAATCCTCACCAAGACTATGTTATATTTAGATGTGACTACTCACAGATACACAATAGACAATTACATACACAGGTGTGACACGCCAGATAAACAAACCAATCGATTGTTAACAACTCGGATCAACGTTATTTCTACATACGCATTAGCATGTCTGGGACACATACTCATGCTGCAATAACAACAGTCTTATAATGTACCTGCTGTTGATTATCCAATCCCAGAGCCGGTCTATAGGTTCCAGTACCATCTAGCAGCTCACATGGTTAACTAATACTACATCGACCTGAAACAGTATCGGAATTGCAGACATGTTGGCGAATGACTAGAAACGCCGGCGACCTAGAGTAAACTAGGACTGTGTATATCACGGTGATTGCCT
Organism: Paraescarpia echinospica; assembly: GCA_020002185.1. Taxonomy (NCBI): domain Eukaryota; kingdom Metazoa; phylum Annelida; class Polychaeta; order Sabellida; family Siboglinidae; genus Paraescarpia; species Paraescarpia echinospica. Next base: position 59,788,727 of record CM034532.1, read on the forward strand.
TCTTTGACCGACAGTCAACGTCACCGCGTAGAGCGACGCCTATTCAAACATCTTATCTCAATGATTGATCATGGTGTACCTTTGTATAAAGCTTTGGAAACGATTAATTCACCAACCGTTATTACAGCTGTGACTAGTGTTGGCTTATACAATAGAATCATCAACAATGTAATTTAAACTGTTATTACTGTTCGTTTGTGATTCGTTTATTACGTTTATGATTCATACAGGTTTCATAGTTGAGACTATTGTCAGATCATGTGAATATACACGGGCACCACACTATAGATACCGACTATCCATTGGCATCGATAAGAAACACTAACAAAGAATAGGCCATACAATATTAATATGTGTTACATACTACTGTATCTGACAATGTATACAATCATATAACACCCTTCAGCAAAACAATTTACATGTAGGTCTGGTTGTGGAAAAACAAATGCCAACCCATGACACCGTGCAGTGAACATGAATTTCTACACATAGTAACATGACACCGTGCAGTGAACATAAATGATTACACAGAGTAACATGACACCGTGCAGTGAACATAAATGATTACACAGAGTAACATGACACCGTGCAGTGAACATAAATGATTACACAGAGTAACATTACATAAGATACTGTATATTACATACGCGATCTCATTTATTCGTTACGTATTATAAACAACACGGTAAGAATACAGTACTCAATATAACCTATGTAACTTCTGGCGAGGACACACCAAATCACCGTCACAGAGGCATCAAATTACCCTATGATAATTGCTGATGCTTCCCCTTCGCCCGTCTCCATCGCCCATCTTTCAATATAGTTCTACACTCGCCTCACAATCTCGCGGCGAAAATAACAACTTAATTTCAAGATAGATAAATACATGGAAAAAGATCATTTATGTTTAGAGTATATTATCAACATATGGAGGTTATGTTCAATGACATTTCCTCGGTATTGGTGGTGAAAAACGAGGGGCGTCTGGTACAACATGTGTTAAACAAGTGTGTATTTTTTGGAGTTTAGAAGTGAGTTGCAATAGTCAAGGCGACTATTAACTAGAGCTGTTGCATTGGCGTAGGAACGAAATTAACATTGAGGGGGCTGAGCCAACCTGGAGCTTCAGTTCAGCACTCCTCCGCTGTCGTTGTTGGTTCATGGCTGTCGTTGTTGGTTCATGGCTGTCGCTGTTGGTTCATGGCTGTTGAAGATTGTTTTCGCGTCGACGTTCACAATCTTTGAAGCTCACCAATAATCTCAATTTGCATCCCCCCTTGAGACTTGACAAAAACACCTTCAGACTCTCAACAAGTCTCGATTTGCAACTCCTTTGAGGCACGCCAAACAATACCCGTACAGATTCTCTCCAAAAAAAAAAAAACATTAACCCCCCGAGATTCGCCACTAAAACATCCTATTTCATCCAAACATGCACCTATTCCCATTAAACATTGGGGAGTTAACACTCTCTCCAACCCCGCCACAAAAAATAATGGGAGCTTAGCCCTCTTCCCGAACGATCCGCCGCCTATGTGTTATTATTGCCTTAGCAGAAGGAAAAGGCCCATAAAACATTAAGAAGACAATTACTTTAGAACAACGAAGCCGGAAAACGTATACAAAATGACCTGAATATGTTTGCTTAAGCGTGTTTTACACAACAGCAGAGTTAGACAACATATTTGCGACAGATAACGCTCGCTGCGCCACCTTTGTGAACTAACGGAGACGATCTGCCACTTTGTGAGCTCGTTCCTGAGCCGTTGGCAGATTATAATCAACCAATTGCACTGAATACACTTAGCGGCTACTACACTTCAAATAGACTTTAATATTAATGTGTTCCAGTAGTGTTGAGTACACAACGGATGCATCAGTGTTCTCACTGTCTTCGTTAGCATTACAACTGTTTACAAAATATTGGCTGGTACACGTAATCTAGTCATGGTTGAGGTACTTACCAACCGTTGCTGGTGGAGGTTCTCGGCAGAAAAGTGTTTGTTTATATGAAATGACGATCACGAAGCATTCTGTCTAACCTGTCGAGACAAACACATGATTGCATCATCACAAGTAATACATTTTGGTGAAGGTCCTGGCACTGTTACTAGATGATGATCCTTAAATCATACATTAATATATATACACCCGTACACCCGCCCACCCGCATACAAGCACACCCGCACACCCGCACACCCGCACACCCGCACACCCGCACACCCGCACACCCGCACACCCGCACACACCCACACACACCCACACTCCATCACATACCCACACACCCTCACACACCCGCACACCCGCACACCCGCACACCCGCACACCCGCACACCCGCACACCCGCACACCCGCACACCCGCACACCCGCACACCCGCACACCCGCACACACGCACACCCGCACACCCGCGCACCCGCGCACGCGCACATATGCACACAAGCACACACGCACACACGCACACACGCACACACGCACACAAGCACACTCCCGCACACCCGCACACCCGCACACCCGCACACCCGCACACCCGCACACCCGCACACCCGCACACCCGCACACCCGCACACACGCACACACGCACACACGCACACACGCACACACGCACACACACACACACACACCCACACACCCACCCACCGACTCACCCACTCACCCACCCACCAACAAAATACACGTTAATCGTGTCATAAAATTTACATTTCCATCTACCATTTACGCTCGCCACAGAAACAAACATTCACGCTCACATTTAATGGGGGGCAGAACCATGTATGTCCCACCCCTACCCCCCTGTTTCCGCGTCTCTGCCCACCGACTCACCCAACACATTACGAACAGGGGTGTGCAAATGTCATTATCAGACTGAGGGATTGACGAGGCTTTTCGGTGGAAATGCAATTTAGAATAAATACATATTTCTTTCTCAAGAAGGAAGCTATAGTTTCAAGTTATGTTTTATGTAATAGGGACTTCGTTCCACATTTTTGGCGCAGCTACAGAGAAAACAAGTTATAGATAAGGATTAATACGGAGCTATACGGATTTACACCCAAAAAAAGCCTTATGTCGGGAGACTCTCACTAAGGCTTACATATGCGCCGCTGACTTGAGAGCCACCTCTACTGCTGGAGGCCAGTTGGGGAAATGACCGCGCCACCTTTGCTAATCTGATTGTCATTTAATAATTGTATATTTAGTACCTCGATGAGAGAATGATTTGTTTTGCTTTATCTCATCGATTGGTGTATGTGATCTAATTCCTGCTTGTACAATTATTAAATGGCCTTTACCAACTACATCCACTCTTGTTTAATTTGTATAGCAAACGAGCTCAGGGTTCTGCCATTGAGCATCAGCAGGGCATAAAGGTATATGGTATTCCAATTGAGAATGTAGCACATTTCAAAGCTCAAAAATGATGACTGCTGTGGCCTTTTAACACAAAACTAGTTCATATCCTAGGCGGTTCCCTTCGCGCACCTACGGCATCAACTGAATTATGTAATGTGTTCTGCTTATAGGTTTCGGTCGTGCGTTTGCTGAGTAGGCAGATCGCAATATGCCGGGAAGAAATAACGAAGATGATATTCATAACGGGAAAGATGAAGACCGTGGAAAGATGACATCGCCGGAGATGATGCTAATAGTCGAGCAAGCTTTCCTGATTTTAGGTTTCCTTACAATAAGTCTCTGCAATCTCGATAGCAGCGACAGGTAAGAATGTAAACGTGGTTCTTGTTTTTGTTGAACGATCGAACGAGCTTGGCAGAGAAGAATATCACTGGATGATTTTGTTGAGCCTGAAATTCGAAACGCTGGTGCTTTTATTTTTTCTTTGTGCGTTTGGATTGCAGCTTCATCGACGGGTGTCAGCTTATTATACATAATAGAGTCACTGTATTGCCATGAAAGAAAAGAACTTGATAAATCGGTTACTCCAATAACTATATACCTTGATTTATTAAAGGCATTTGACACAATTGATCACAATATTTTGGTACAGAAGATAAATTACTACGGATCACAGTACAAGGCTTTGGATGTTATTTAGTTATTTACAAAATCGTAGATATTGAAAATATTAAGTCCAAGGAAATAGTAATCACCACTGCTGTCCCTCAAGGTTCAATTTTAGGGTCACTTTTATTTATTATATACATAAATGACATAGCACTTTCTAGTGATCTTCTCAAATTCATAACCTATGCTGACGACACCACCCTTATTAGTACACTAAATACATTTAATGATTCAGAAGGCCAAATGTGAAGTGAAAATATTAACAAAGAATTAACAAAGATTAGCAATTGGTTGAAATCTAAAAAAAAAAAAAAAAGCTGTCACTAAATGCAAAAAAGACTAAATTCATGATTTTTCATATGCCTCAAAAGAAAGTAGAATACCCTATGTTACAACTAGATGGAGCATACATTGAATGTGTAAATGATTTCAATTTTTTAGGCAACACAATAAATAGTCATACAACCAAAATAGCAAATAAAATATATAAAACAATAGGCATATTAAATAAACTCAAACACATGTCACCACTTAATACATTATATATTATGTACAATGCTCTTATTCTCCCTCATGTTAATTATGGCTTCCTTTATGGGGTCATCAGGCACATCAAACTTTCAACATACAGAAAAAAGCAATACGAATAATATCATTAAATAAATATAATACTCACATAAGTCCTATTTTCAAAAGACTTCAGATGTTAAAGTTGGATGGCATTTATAAAGTCCAACAATTAAAATTTTACTACAAATTAATTAAAAATATTTTACCCTACTACTTCAATGTTTTTCACACACACATATATATGATACTCATCAGCACTGCACACGTGAAAGAAATAATATGTATATGTCCACATTCAAACATGAATTTGCCAAAAGAATGCATTAGACACAACATAGTAGAGACAGTTAATAATACACCAAGTATTATCATTAATAAAATGTACACTCACAGTCTATATGGTTTTTGAACGTACAATAAAAACCTTTTTGTTTTAAATTATGAATCCAGTTGCGTTACTTGTAATTCGTAAAACGCATTGAAATGTATACCTAAGTATCCATATGTACGTCAATGTGTACACGAGTACATATAATCAATCCTTGTATTATGTATGTATGTTGATACGTTGAGTGATTATCAACTGTAAAAACAAGTCGTTTGATTTGTGTCATTTAAGTTTTGTTGTCGTTTACATATATGGGGTGGCTCCTGTGCTAGCGATATGATATATCTTAATGGGAATCTCCCGACCTTATCTATTACTTACGTTATTCGTTGTATATGTATCGTATTTGTAGTTAAAAAATGATTCTGAGTTCTGATTTCTGGGTTCTGAAAGCTGAAACAAGGACACTAGGGAGATTTCATAGAAATTGGAAATTAATCATAACTGCCATAATCTTAGCGAAGCAAATCTACTGATATCTACTATGAAATATTAATCTTAACTAAGGTTTCAATAAAATTATGGTGATTTCTCAAATTACGACAAAATTATGACAAATTTGGTTTGTATTGTTAATAGCAAACAACGTATGCGTAGCTCTACCCTGCTCGTTCAGAACTGAGAAACGACTCAACCGGCTTCGCCAAAACAATTCCCTCTTCTAACTTATGTCCACGTCAGCTGGATACATTGCAGGCAGACACTATTTATGTAGTATTTGTGGCAATTTGCCAGTGCATAGCTCGCTAAGGAGCGAGTCTGGCATTCGCTGGCATTGTAACCGGATGACTTGAGTTTATATATCAGTTTCCCGTGCCTGCTTCGTCCTTTTCTCCCTGCGTCTTGTCTTGTCGTCGGTGTGTTTCTCCGTTTGCATCATCATCATCATCTGCATTTTCCGTCCCGTCTTGGATTGATCTTGTCAACGTAGTCATCGGGATGTGTTCCGATGACGATAGCCTGCTACTGCCGTTACTTGACAACATCTTCGGGTGTGTCTGTTGAGGGTCCGGGTCCTGTCGACCCGACTGCTGGCCATTTTGCTGTTGGCTGCCAAACTGATGTGGATCCTCCTCTTGTTGTGTATCTGGGTTCTGTTGATCTAACTGCAGCGGTTCCGGAAACGGCAGGTCATCCACATCTCCTTCTTTGTATATCTTCATTGGCTCTTCTACCATTGCGATCACCTCGCGGGTCTGAAACATAAGAAGTACGATAAAAGCGGCCGCCATGGTGATCCCAGTGGCCGACGGTGGCAGGTGACATAGTGGCAGTTAGTAGAGATAAATAATAGTATAATACTACAACTAATAATAATAATAAGGTAACTTCTATTGCGCCTAAATCTTTGGAAACCAAGCTCAGAGGCGCATCAAGACAAAAGGCTTGGTCAATGATGATAATAATAATAATTACAACAATAATAATAACAATAAACATGTTTAGCGCCTAAATCGTCGAGACTCGGTTCAATTGAGACGATCAGCGGTTTCGCGACATCCGGTCTCGTAGCCCAGCAGGAGGAAACAGTCCACTATTTTTTTCAGCTGTGCATCTTTCACCGGTTATCTGAAGAACGTGCATAATAATCTCAGGCTTTGATAGTAGTATTACCCACGAAAATACCTCTGCATTTTTAGTACCATGGTAGACAATGTACAACATTCGATTGTGTATAGCCAGGATCCCCTTGACGATCGGACGCCAAATAAGGGATATGACGTACAACTAATCGTCCCGATAGCGCCTGTAAGTGTATCACGATACATGGCAAGAATCCGCGGGAGTGGGGCCGACTGGCGACATGCATAATTATTGCCCATCGATTTTAGCATTGCGGAAGCCAGGAAACAATTGTTAACGTTTAATTTATCGGTTTATTGTAGCTTTGTTAATTGTGTTATGACGTTGTCGCTTCAGTTTTATATCAATTGTACTTCAGGGAAATTTAAAATGCAGAGCAAGAACATATTATGACATTTAGCTTTGAACCCGGATTTTTTTCGTTAAAATTAAATAGATATAATACTAATATTTAGTTAATATAACAAGAACCAGTACATATTAAAAATATGAAATAAAACATATGGATTGCATAGCGTCATTAACAATTATGTAAGAAATGGGAATTAAAACGAGATACAACGGATTATCGCTTGTCATAAAAACCGCGAATGTTAAAATGTTTATAAATTGTTATTTCAAACTGTTCGGTAACTATTTGTATCTGAAAAGTTCACTAAATGCACACAATCACCAAAAATATGCATTAGTTCAATAACATGTCGTACTGGGCGATAGAATGCATAGTTGTTATTGTTAACAAAGTCACCACCACCGGCAAAGTTTTTTCCCACTGCTTCAATGTGTGATCATCTGTCGGAAACCGGAAAACAGAAAACTCCGATGATTACAGCCAAAAACAAAACATGTCTCAATTATTTAAGTTGGCGTAGATGGAGTCGATGTCGTCAGGTGTCTCCAGATCGAAAACGAGGCGCGAGACTTACAGACATTATAGCATAACGAGCCAATAATATTATTAAGCAACACACATTACGAACAGGGGTGTGCAAATGTCATTATCAGACCGAGGGATTGACGAGGCTTTTCGGTGGAAATGCAATTTAGAATAAATACATATTTCTTTCTCAAGAAGGAAGCTATAGTTTCAAGTTATGTTTTATGTAATAGGGACTTCGTTCCACATTTTTGGCGCAGCTACAGAGAAAACAAGTTATTGATAAGGATTAATACGGAGCTATACGGATTTACATAATATAATTTATAGTAAAAGAAAGCAGATTACACCTAAGACAACTAGGCATATTTGCATCCCTCGTTACGGACGACCTGGGACCGTTTCATTAACATTTTTGTGAGATAATAAGCCCGACTGTACTCTTTAAGGTCGATCTTAACAGTGACCATCAACACTAAAACACCAGGTGGCGCCACCGGGCCACTTCCATTGGTGTATCACAGAAATAGTGTCCTCTGTGACACGGCGGCGGTTAATTGCAGTTTTAAATATCCTCAAATTTAAAAAGGGACACTGTTTAATTATGGATTTTTCTTATGAGCTCATTTTGTGGGTAAAACGGCCACATGTACTTACCCATCGAAAGAACGGCACTGCGACAGCGCTCACGTCGATGATAGCCAACTCGGTGTACATGCCGACTAAGTTCTTTGCCCGTTCAGCCGCTCTCCATTTAACTTTCTGCACGTCAAAAAGGTCAATCCGTTCCTGAAGTGTGTGCCCCTCCGTAGGTTGCAGATGCCTCGCGATATATTTCCACTCCTGTCAAGCATGAAACCAATGTCTAACACTTGCACAACTCCACTCCACTATATTAGGAAATATATATGTATATATACTTGTGAACATTTTCAAATAAATGGAACAGGGGCAGCTGACCCCTGGCATTTATGTGGAGGGCAGACATATGGTTCTGCCCCTCCCTCAATTAAATGTGAGCATGAATGTTTGTTTTTGTAGCGAGCGTCAATGGCGGGTGGAAATGTAAATTTTATGAGACGATTAATGTGTATTTGTGTTCACTGTGAAAGGTGTCTGCAATTGGAGGGTAGACATATTGTTTGTTGTCCCCTGAGTAATCAGTAATAGGCGGCGCAGTGAAAAAAATCCAAAGCACTCCATACTTCTTCAGTACTCGATGTATTGTCTTTGAGACCCCCTCCACGATCGGGATGACTATTTGGCTCCTGTAGTTTCTGTCCTTTCTGTTTTTGTTGGTCTTTTTCTTTTCTTTTTTCTATATGTGACCTTTTTCAAGGCCCAGGACGGATAGCCACATACTCTTAGAGCTCCTCGCAAATGTTCCACCTCTTCCTTCTTGTCCCTCTCCTCTGAAGTTATCGTCTCACACCTGTTCATAAGGGTTCTGACAACTCATAACTTCTGATGTTTGTGGTAGTGGGACGCAAAGTTCATGTATTGGTCAGTGCGCGTCTTCTTCCTGTACACGGTGGACTTCACACTGCCATCTTCCTTTCTGGTGAACTTCGCATCCAAGAAGGGCATGCTGTTGTTCTCTCATTCTTCTCTCGTGAAAACGATGTTACCCGTGGGATCTACCGTTTTCATGTGTTGTTGTATTTTCTTTGCCTTCCCTTTGTGTATCAGGCAAATTACATCGTCCACATATCTCTTCCAGTTTCTCGATTGGCAATCGTTTGGTGCTGTGGCTATGATTTTCTGCTCCAAGTCCTCCATGCACACGTTCACAACAATGGGGGATACCCTACTGCCCGTGGCTACTCCAAACTGATGTTGGTAAATTTATCCTCCAAATCTAAACTACGTAGTCCCCAAGACAAATCCAACAACTCCATGATGTCGTCTACGTTTAGGCTGGTTCTCTTCTTTTGTGTCTTGTCATTCTCTAGTTTTGTTTCTGATGATTTCGCACGCTTCTTTGATAGGAGTCTTCGTGAACAGCGACACAACATCATATGACACAAATTATTCTCCTTCTTCCTCTCTCAGCTTTGTCATTTCTTTCACCAATTCTTGTGAATGTTTTATGTGGTGTTCTTTTTTCCAACAAGTGGTTGTAATATGTTGGCCAATTCCCTGGACAGTGTGGACACTCAGTACGTTACTGTCTGTGTGTAGTCGACAATTGGTCTAAGTGGATTTTTTTGTGATTCATTCATCCGTGGTACTTTTTCTAGCGTGGGATACAAGTACCAGTACTGATCTTTGGTGATCTTTCCCTCGTTCTCCTGTGATTTTACCATTCTGACGAGTTCTGTACTTCCTGGTCGGATCCTTCTTTAACTTCTCATATGTCGCATTTCTTTCATTTTTTCCTGATATTCTTTCGTTTCCATGATAACTGTGGCCTTTCCCTTGTCCGCAGGGAGTATGGTGTGGACTTCTCCTTCTGTAGTTCTTTTAGAGCTGTTCTTTCCTGTTTGGGTAGATTCGGTTTTGGAGCTTTTGCTGACTTCAGAACTCCTGCGATGTATGCATGAAGTTTGTTGAAACTCGACTGGAGGAAAACAGAAAGGACGTAGAAAACATGAAAAACGAGAAATACACAATGAGCGAGAAAAAAGATCGATGTCTACCATCAATAAATCCGCCCTTACAGACCATGCGACAACTGAAAATCATACCATAGACTGGGAGGGAGCGAAAATTGTAGACAAGGAACCTAACCGAAGAATCCGGCATATCAATGAAGCCATCTGGATGAGGAAGACCAGAACACCCATCAACAGAGACGAGGGCAATTACGAACTGTTTCACCTGTACGATGACGGCATTCAGCGTCATCGGTACTGAAGAAGTCAGCGTGAGACGTTAGACGAAAGCCTCTACCAGGTAAAAATACACTATGGATATGAAAAAAATTATAGTTGTTGATCTATCTTAACTTATTGGGAATCTGTAAATCAAGTATGCAATACGGGGAACTAAGTTATTTTTGCTGACCCAAGTAATAATAATGAAAACTTGAAGGCATACCTACTCAGCTAAACGAAACTCACTTTCCAATTAAAACAGTATGTTACAACAAGTATAAACATAAAAATTATTTATGGCTTGATAACAGCTGGAATTATTAAGTCTATGAAATATAAAGATAAACTGTATTGGAAACTAAAACAGATTTCACAAAATGACACTTCATATGCTATGTCGGTCAATCTTAGTGTATATAAAAATATTATAAATAAAACCATCAGAAATGTCAAAGAGATCTACTATGGAAACCTATTTAACCAATTCAAATCAATTACTAGGAAAACGCGGGACACCACCAAACAACTGTAAACGTTTAAATAAAAATTACACGCAATTTAAATTTCCAAATCACTTTCATATAAATAAATGGATTACGGGTTACCGACACCAAGCAGATTGCAAACGTATTCAACGAGTTCTTTGTACTAAACTGGCAGAAACAATTCCTCACGTAAACCCACAAAATCAATTTCTTTGTTATTTTCAAAACAGGTTTCTGTCAACGTTTAATTTCAAATCAGTAACTGGAGATAGAAATCATCAAGTCATCTGTAATAAAAATCATCAATGAATTCGATTTAAAGAGAAGTGCAGGTCATGATTCGATTTCAACATCTTTACTAAAAAGAATTAATTTAGTAATTGCTAAACCGTTGTCCCTTATTATTAACCAATCCCTTAGCAAAGGTACATTTCCACAAAAACTAAAAATTGCCAAAGTTATTCCTTTGTATAAAAAGATGATAACACCTTGCTCAACAATGACAGACCAGTTTCATTACTCCCCTCAATTTCCTAAGTCTTTGAAAAAATGGTATGCAATCAAATAATTGACTAACTATAAACGAATTATTATACAAACGTCAATAGGATTTAGGAAATTACATTCAACGGAAATGGCTGGAATTAACTGACACTATTCTTCAGAACTTAGATAACACAAAAACTCCCATAGCATTTGTTTAGATCTGTCGAAAGCTTTTGATACTATAGATCACAATATTTTATTTAAAATGCTTCAACACTACGGCATAAATGATATTCCCTCCTCTCTGGCTAATGAGCTACCTTTCCAAAGGACGCCAGTTTGTCCAATTCGAGATCAGTAATAGGACCCCTGCTATTTACTCTCTATATAAATTAGATTTATTGCTACCAATAAATCCAAGGCCATTCTATACGATGATGATACCACCCTCGTCGGACCACTCTGTTCTTTCAATTGCAATTATAATATGACTTACTTATGCCCATCTTCCCTACTAGGTCATAGGCCGTCGACAACAGCTCTCCAGATATCTCTGTCGTGGGCCCTTGTATCAAGCTGTTTCCAGATGTATCCTGTCTTCTTGTTATCCGCCAGGAGGGAGGTCCCTTCGCCATGTATTATTTGGACGGCCTCTTCCTCTTTCCCTGGGGGTTCCTTGTTAGAGCCTGACTGGCGGTACTTGATGCTGGTTTCCGGAGCGTGTGACCAATCCATTCCCATCTTCTTCTTATTATTATTTCATCTTCGGCAGACAGTTGGTGTGTCCTCCTCCACAAGACAATGTTGCTGATGGTATCTGGCCGGCGGATCTGGAGGATTCTTCTTAGACAATTGTTGGTAAAAGTCTGTACTTTCTTGATAGTGGTGATGGTTGTCCTCCATACAATAGGACTGACGTCACGTTGGAGTTAAACAGTCGGTGTGTGACAACATTTTGGAGCAGCCCCAGATGATCTTGAGCTGTTGAAATGCTCCTCTCGCCTTGTCAATCCTTGCTGTGACATCTGCTTCTGTGCCGCCCTTCTTGTCGATGACACTGCTCAGGTAGGTGACGGTCTCTACCTCCTCAAGTGCACTCCCTTCCAGTGTGACTGGGTCAATGCTGGCTGTATTAGCCTTGAGGACCTTCGTCTTTCCTTTATGGATGTTGAGGCCCACTTGTGAGGAGATGGTTGCCAGTGCTGTTGTCTTCTCCTGCATCTGCTCATGGTTGTGGGACAATAGTGCCAGATCTTCTGTGTTATGCACCTCTTCATTATCCAATCAATGGCCAAGATAATGATGGCATGGGTGGATCAACAATGCGGTCAGCATATAATGTTGACATGACGTGATATGCTATGATGTCACGTGACAAGGCATAACATGACATAACAAAGTAATTTACAATGCCGAACGGTTTGTCGAAGTCAACCATGGGAAGAATAATACCCTCAAACAAATCCTACATTCAACTGAAGCAGAAACATAAGCAGGGGTGAATAAGTAACAAGGTATGAAACACAGCACCGCATCTATGGGACATGCAGTACATGCAATTGCTTCAACAGAGCTAGGGAAACTGCATATAAGCATCGTGTTGCTGTCAAGCGGTATTGTATTGTTTCTAGATGTAACATCTCAATTGGCTGTCCTGCTTTGAAGAACTACTCGCTTCACTCACAGCACAACACAACACATCACCGAAGCTAGATGGCGATGACATTACCCTCCAAACTGCCAAGATACCACTTGTACTGATTTTAATGATCCACCATCATAAAGATTTGAGATTGCAGCAAAGGGAAAGTAGTGATCCATTATGAAATTGGAGACAATGTGGCGGCATTGTACGGAGATGAACGATACAAGGGGAAACGTGTCGGTCCAGAAAAGATAACGAGGATTGATCTAAATAGCAAGGAGCATGCCAACATAAATGATGTCAAATATTTCTGACATTCAGTTCGCAAACCTCAGAATGACACACACACAAAGGTGAATCATTTATATCCACTGCAACACTGATCAAGAAGACATCAAGACGTACGTGACGCTGACTGTTAGTGACTGCTGATTAGGATCAAATAGCCACAACGTGGAAATGGCTTAACCAATGATGACCGTCACATGAATCGTTCATATTCTTTGTCCCAACGATGCTATAGTAAACGTTTTAATAATTTGTTCTGTATTTTAAGCTCAATCCAGACACGATTAACCAGATACATATTTTAACATCTTTCTGAGCATCCCACTATCACAACAGGTTGCGCCAATTTGTATGTTCTGCATGATGTCCGTTACGAAACATGTGAAGATTAGATTACATTTTTTCGAGGACAAACTGGTTGGAAACGGCCAAGTGGCAGTACGACTCAAATACCAACTTATTACCCACGATAATTGCACTGTAAACGTGAATTCTTTGGAGAGGGCTTCAACTTGCGATCAGTTAATGATAACTGGAATATGTTCAAATTGACTGTGTTCCAGCGCATTAATAGATTCATTCCCATGAAAGAAACTATCAACTAGGAATAACAGTAATAACGATATATACACAGACTAATCCGCAAGAACCAGATAGTATATAACAAAGCAAATAAAACACAAAACATTCATGGCTGGATACAGTGGATAGTGTTCAGAGAACTACCAATCCGTGTCAAGAAAGAACTAGCTGCTGCGTTTCACAACTATCATGTTTTACTGACAGCATGCTTGACATCAAGTAAAATGATGAAAGATCAATGCCCCAAAAATGTTAGTCATATGTAAACAAATATAAAAATACATTTTTGGCATACCACCACTGAAAGACCATAACGATCGTCTGGTTTCCTTCCTCTAGTAAGGAGAAAGCCGACATCTACTAATGATCAAGCTTGCGTATATGTGCGGGAATGTTAACGTTTTCCACCTAGACGGCTTGAACCTCTAGCACCAAACTTGCAGGGATTACTCTGCGGTCCCACAAATAGGACGTAAGACCTAAATATTTTCAAAATACCCAATAAATGTCAAGATTCTCGCCTTTTATGATGTAAATCAGCTGGAACGTCAAACGTAATGTGCGTGCAATATGTAAATCGTAACTTAACAACTGCACGAACTACGTTCGCGTGGCAAATACTTCGGGAATGCGAGAGACTGAAAAAAATATATTTCTATCAATGTTTTCATAACCATTCATTATTTTAAACACTTCTATCTGATTTTCTCTCAATCTCCTGGTCTCTAGTGTTGTTAAGCCGCATTTTTAGGCGTATTTCGTAACTAAGATCCCTCAGTGTTGGTATCATTTTAGTTGCACTCCTCTGCACTCTTTCTAGCATATCTATGTCCTTCCTGCGATAAGGCCTCCACGCTTGAATACAATATTCTAAATGAGGCCTAAATATTGTTTTGTACAGCGGTAATATTAGCTCTTTTTTCTTATACGTTATGGTTCGCCTAATTAATCCAAGGATTTGATTTCCCTTTAAAGCTGCAATTCCGCACTGCTCTGAAACCTTCATATCAGCACTAATGGTTAACCCTAAGTCTTTTTCTTTTACAGTACCCCCATTGTATATTCTACCTCTTCGTTCCCATGTCCTGCGTGAAGGCATTTACATTTCCCAAAATTGAACAGCATTTGCCACTTTTCAGACCATTTGATCAACTTGTCAAGATTATCTTGTAAATGTTGTCTATCTCCATCACTTTTAATCCTTCTAAACACTTTTGTATCATCCGCAAATGTCAACACCTCGCTTGTTATTTCATCATCCATTGATATACATTAAGAATAATATAGGTCCTAGTACTGATCCCTGTGGTACCCCACTCAATACCGATTTCCAGTTTGAAGCCTCCCCATCAACTACTACACGTTGTCTTCTGTCAATCAGCCATTTTTCTATCCAGTTTATTATACCATTTCCTATGTCATGGGCCTTTACTTTAAGCAGTAATCTTTGATGTGGTACTTTGTCGAAAGCTTTTTGAAAATCTAAGTAGACGATATCTACTGGTGATCCCTCATCTACCCATTTAGTGATGTCTTCCAAAAAACATAACATATTTGTTAAGCATGACCTCGCTTTAAAAAACCCATGTTGAGATGGGTTTATCAAGTTATGTTTAACAAGAAAATCCACCATGTGATCTTTAATTAGGCTTTCTAATAATTTGTAAATCACTGATATTAAACTCACTGGTCTATAGTTCTCTGACTTGTTTCTCGAACCTTTTTAAATAACGGTATAATGTTTTCCTCTTTCTATTCTAAAGGAACCACTCCGTCTTCTAATTCTTCTTCCTCTTCATCTTTGTCCCACTTTTATGTGGGGTCGATGTATGATGACATTCGCCTCCATACCGCACGGTCGTACACTTCCTCCCCCGACAGTCCCTTCTCCCTGAGATCTGCCCTCACACTGTCTAATCACCTCCTCTTCGGCCTTCCTCTCCTCCTCTTCCCTTGCACTTCCATTCGCATCGCCCTCCTTCCTACATAATCCTCCTCTCTTCTCATCACATGCCCATACCATCTCAACCTCCTTTCTTGGACATTCTTCGAGATTTTCCCCACTTTCGTTGTCCCTCTGATTCTTTCGTTTCTCATCTTGTCAAGCTTTGTGACTCCGCACATCCACCGTAGCATTCGCATTTCTGCGACATCCAACTTCTTTTCCTGTGTCTTCTTTGCCGCCTATGTCTCCGCCCCGTACACCAGTGCTGGCCTTACAACTGTCCTGTACACTTTTCCCTTGATCTTCACGTTCATTCTTCTGTCACACAGCACTCCAGATACTCTCTTCCAGTTCTTCCACCCGCTCTGCATTCTATGAGTAACTTCCGCATCCAATTCTCCATCATCCGCCAATGTCGATCTTAGATATTTGAATGTCTTCACTCTCTTCACTGTCTCGCCCTGTAACCGGATCTCTAGGTCATTGTTTTCGTTGCACCTCAGGTATTCCGTCTTCTTCCTACTAATCTTTAGTCCTCGCTCTTCCATTGCACTTCTCCATTCCTCGAGCTACCTTTCCACCTCCTCTCTTCTGGTACTGCACAGCACGATGTCGTCTGCAAACAGCATACACCAGGCGGGCTGTTCTTTGATGCCCCGGCCCAACACATCCATAATCAAGTCAAACAGGTAAGGACTCAGTGAGGACCCCTGGTGCAGCCCCACTCTAACGGTGGTCTTGCCTGTCAGTCCTATACTGCTCTTGACTTGCGTCCTTGCGTCTTCATATGTGTCTTTTACAAGACGTACATACTATTCAGGCACACCCTGCTCCCGCATACACCTCCAAACCTCTTGTCGTGGCACTCTATCATATGCCTTCTCTAAATCAATGAAGACCATGTGCAGTTCCTTCTGCATCTCCCGGTGTTTCTCCATCAGCTGCCTTGCTGCAAATATGGCATCCGTTGTTCCTCTGCCCGGCATAAAACCGAACTGCTCCTCACCTGTGCTAGTCTCCTCCCTCAGCCTTCTGTCAATTACCCTTTCCCAAACCTTCATGGTGTGCGACATCAACTTGATGCCTCTGTAATTGCCACAATCCTGGATGTCTCCCTTCTCCTTGAAGATAGGCACGATGACACTGTCTCTCCATTCTTCTGGCATTTTCTCTTGTACGTATATCTTCTGCATCAGATCCCATAGCATATCGACCCCCTCTTCTCCCAAACTCTTCCAGACCTCCACTGGAATTCCGTCTGGTCCCATCGCCTTCCCAGTTTTCATTCTTTTCAGTGCCACCTCTACTTCCTCCCTGATAATTCCTGGTGTTAAGCCTTCATTTGGCACTCCATCGCCAACGACTGCCCTCGGGTTCTCTACGTTTAGCAGATTATCGAAATATCCTTTCCACCGATCCTTGATGTTATCCTGTTCCCATAGAACCACTCCTTGTCCAACCTTAATCTGTCTTATCTGTGTGAACTCTTTGGTCGATTTGTCGCGAGCCTTTACTATTCTATATATCTTTCTTTCTCCCTCCGGTGTTTCCAGCTCCTCGTACACCTCGTCCATTGCCTGTGTCTTTGATCTTGCTACTTCTTTCTTTGCCTCTTTGTTTGCCTGCCGATAGCTGTCTCTGTCGTCATGCTTTCCTGATGTTTC
The DNA here is from genome assembly GCA_020002185.1 of Paraescarpia echinospica. Classification (NCBI taxonomy): domain Eukaryota; kingdom Metazoa; phylum Annelida; class Polychaeta; order Sabellida; family Siboglinidae; genus Paraescarpia; species Paraescarpia echinospica. The sequence goes on from CM034532.1 coordinate 59,806,082, forward strand.
CCACTTCTTCTTAGCCTCTTTCTTAGCTCTCATCGCATCCTTCACCTCATCATTCCACCACCATGTCTCCTTGTCCCCAGGGGGTCTCTTTCCTGTTGACATGCCCAGCGCCTCCTGTCCCGCTCTCAATATCACCTTGCTGTTCTCCTCCCACCATTCCTGCACGTTTTCCAACAATCTCCTTTCCTCCAACACTTTCTCCCTAAACTGCGTCTTTAGGTCCTCTTCTTTCAATCTCCACCACTTGATCTTCGGTGTCACCTGCTCTGGTCTTCTTTTCTTACTACACTTAATCTCCCAGTCCATCACCAGTACTTTGTGTTGTGCCGCCACACTTTCACCGTTTATGAACTTGCAGTTCTTAGATTCTTTCAGATGGGATCTTCTACACACTAAGAAGTCTATTTGACTTTCTTTTCCTCCACTCCTGTAGGTCACCAACTGGCTCGCTCTCTTCTCGAAGAAAGTATTCCCTATCGCCAAATAAAATGCCATCGCAAAGTCTACTACCCTTTCGTCTTCCTCGTTCCTCTCTCCCACTCTCCAGCCACCGTGTATCCTCTCAATCTCATCTAATGACAAATTGAAAACTGTTGCAAGCGGTACGCTCATTTGTTCTACAATTTCCAATAGTAGTTTGGACGGAATCCCATCCACTCCAGGTGATTTATTATCCTTCGTAGCCCTTATTTTCTTAGCTACCATTTCCGGGGTTACAATTAATTGTCCTAAATAGTCTGAATCTGCCCCCTTGAACTTAGCCTCTGGTACTGGCAGTGAACTAATATCTTCTCTGGTAAACACTGAACTAAAGTACTCATTCAGGTCTTCTGCCATTAAGAATCCCTCTGGTATTATATTTCCAGCACTAACTTCTAGAGGACCGACCTTATCTTGAACGTTCTGTTTGCTTCGAACATACGCATAAAAATTCTGCTGTCATGTTTTATATTACTAGCTAATTGATGTTCATAGCTTCTCTTTGAATTTATAATTTCAGCTGTAGCTTGGTTAAGTGCTTCTTTATAACTGTTGTAGTCTTCATCATTTCCAGTACATCTATGTGACTTCCACATCATTTGTTTATATTTAATTTTTTTAATGGCTTCTTTCGATAAGTGTTTCTTTTTGGACCGTTTCCCTTGTTTTTTGAAGGGTACAAATTTATCGACTATGCACTTAATTTCACTCTTTAATATATTCCAGCATTCTGTTGCTGTTTATTTTTCAGTGTGTTATTCCAGTCTGTCTTTGCTAAATATTCCCTCATATCCTTATACCTTCCTTTGTGGACATTTCTCCTATACTGTTTTTTACTATTCCTTTCTGATTTTACTTTTATGGTAAAATGTATGGGGTTGTGATCACTACTCTCAGTGGCTCACATATATTGACATTGTCAACTAATTCATTCTGTGAGAACAAAACTATGTCTAACACATTCTCACCCCTGGTTGGTTCTAGCACATGTTGAGAAAGGAAGTATCTTGAACTAAAACTAAAAACTTGTGGTCCTCACTCCTCATACTCTGTAGACATTTCCATTGTATATGCCTGTGGTTAAAATCTCCCATAATAATACAGTCCCGTTTGCTCACTTCCCTTATAGCGTTTTGTATTTTTTCATTCTCTTCTATGCTTATGTTTGGACTTCGATAAACTAACCCAACTGTTAACGTTGAGTTTCCTGTAACTATGTTACACCAAACAGCTTCTTCGCAATCTGCTTCTCTTTCTAATTTTATTTCATAAGCCTCGATAGATTCTTGAATACATAAAATAACTCCACCTCCCTTTCTTCCTATTCTATCTTTCCTAAACATTACATATCCTGTCAGTCCCAATTCGGCATCTAATAACAGTGGTGGTCCAGGATTCGGTTATATCTATTATGTGAGGGTCAATATCTTCTACCATAATGTTTAGTTCATTTCTTTTGTTTACTATACTCCTTGCATTTAAACAAACATATTTATATCCAGCTTCAGAAGAGTTTTCCAGAGTGTTTTTTGCTGTTTTATTTGTGCTGTCTTTATCTATGCCTCCAGTTCCAGGCTTTTCTGCGAGTCCCCCCTGCGAATCTAGTTTAAACAGATGCAACCTGTCCCACTGTCAACAGATCGCAGCAGGTTCTCTGAGAAAACTGTATGTTCTATCATGTACATATCTTCCCTTCCAAACAAAGTATCCCCATAAATATGTGAATCGCACCCCCTCTTCTGCACACAACTGCTCAACTACTGCGTTGATCGCCATCCTCTTGCAGTTTCTATACGTTGCCCCCCTTCCTCCCATGACTGGCAAAATTCCTGACAGAATAATCTGTTCAACTCTTGTCTTCTTTAGCTTCCTCACTAACTGTCTATACTTCTGTATTATCCCAGTTGTTCCCTCCCTGTCTTCATTATTTGTTCCTACATGTACCAGTATAGATCCTCCCTTGCCATGTCCCAATACCTTCTCTACCATGTCAGTCACATGTTCAATCCTAGCCCCCGGTAAACAAACAACGACGTCCTTCCCCTCGCTCAGTGTCTTCTCCGTCTTTCTCATAATGGAGTCGCCCATAAACACCCTCTCTTTCCTCAGTGCCCCTCAATCACTGCCTTAGAGTAGTTCCTTCTTCGGTTTGCATCTGTCTGGATGTTGTCTTTTTCCCCTGTCGTCTTCTCTCCTGCCATATTCTCTTCCGATCCATTCTTTCCTATATCAAGAAGGATGATAGATCAGTCGCAGTAAACTATATGCCACTATCCCTAACCTCAGTATTTTGCAAACGATTTGAACATATTATCTACAGCAATGTAATGGGCCATCTGGACGCTAATAATGTCAACATAAAATACTACAACGAGTTCAGAAATAAACGTTCTTGTGATACAGAAGATACTGCTAAGAATGCAGACCAAGGCCATTAGGTTGAACTCATAATACTGGACTTGTCTAAGGCCTCTGATACCGAAAGTATGAACAAGCTCCGGTATTATGGGATCAGTAGTGGTGTTACACTCTAGATTTCACATTGGTTTACTGTCAGAAAACAGAAAGTTCAGGTGCATGGCAAGTCGTCAGAAGAGTTAGTAATGGTGAACGGAGTACCGCAGGGCACCCTGCTGGGTCCACTTCGTTTTCTTGTTTACGTTAAGCACATAGGAGGTATAAACTATAGTCATATATTTATATGACTATATTTATAAAATATAGTCATATATTTATATGACTATATTTTATATCGGAGTAACAACGGTAATGATGACCCGGAAGCCCTCCAGTCCGTTCGACAGATGCTACTTGACTAAACCACAACTTGGCAGATGCATTTTAACATCAATAAATGCTCACCTATGCATATCACCAAAAAGAGAACTGTAAACCGGTCCCTGTATAGCATCAACGGAGACAGCCTGGAGATTGTCCACCACTACCCATATCTAAGAGTGAAATTATCCGACGACTTCAGGTGGAACATTTATATATTCCACGTGCCTGGTTAAACAAATCGCGTGTTTTGCTTTATGAGTATAAATTTTGCGGGATTTGTAATGAATATTGACAGTCGGGAAAACAGCGTAGCGTTAATTATGAAAGAACTAAAGTGGAAGTCGCAAGAGCGTCGAAGAGAATTCAGCCGCCTACTATTTTCTTACACACAGAGACATATGTGGCCATTTGGCCATAGTAAGCGATTTATTCAGGTGCCGACTAGGACAACGGTTTACAATAACGGCTTTTTATTAGAACTATAAAGAATTGGAACGGTCTGTTAGAAACGGCTGTGTCCGCAGTCACGGTAGACACTCTTACAACTAGACTGTGCAGAACAATCCCTGCATTGCTATTGCACACACACCTTCCCATATTTGCGTAATTACCTTAGGGCTTTTTGCCAATTAATAAGTAGACTTAGACATAGAGTATTTTTGCACATTTGTGTGCCAAAACTGACAGGCCTGTCCCTGGACTGCTCTAAATTCGTTGGCCGACATCCGTGTTTTGGTGTCCACCCCGGGGACAAGTCCGACAACCGCCGATTATACCGCGTCTTTACAAAATTTTTTAATTTCGGATATATGACTACGTCCTATGAAGGTTAAACTACCTGCAGCGGGAAGCTGGCGTCATTGGGTTGCTGGCTGGACAGTTGAGGGCTAGAAAACTGAAAGTAGTGAATAAAGAACGTTTTCACAAGCTTATCAATAAATAGACAAACCAGATGAGTTATATATATATATATACATATGTGTGTGTGTGTGTGTGTGTGTGTGTGTGTGTGTGTGTGTGTGTGTGTGTGTGTGTGTGTGTGTTGTGTGTGTGTGTGTGTGTGTGTGTGTGTGTGTGTGTGTGTGTGTGTGTGTGTGTGTGTGTGTGTGTGTGTGTGTGTGTGTGTGTGTGTGTGTGTGTGTGTGTGTGTGTGTGTGTGTGTGTGTGTGTGTGTGTGTGTGTGTGTGTGTGTGTGTGTGTGTGTGTGTGTGTGTGTGTGTGTGTGTGTGTGTGTGTAAAGCAGTACGAGTGTATAAAAACCCGTCTTGCCCTATACCATGAGGCACGACGGGGAAAGATTGTCCGTGACGTTCCCTTTGCGTTTTTTGTTTGAAAATATAATGTATATTTACAAATATTACTATATTAAGCTGTTATAGTTGTTAAATTTTAAATTGTAGTTAAAATATATAATATATATTTTGTAATCCACATATTGGACTTATCATGTCTCTTAATATTTCAACACACGTATTGAATTTCTTAATATTTCGTTATTATGCAACTTTAGAGCATAATACCTTACACAGCACGTAACAAACGTGTGTGACATTGACCACTGACCAAGCACATATTTAAAGTATGACTGTTGGGGGCGTCTTACCCGACGTGCAAAATGTGTGTCTTAACCCGTTGTATGCAAAACATTACCTACTGACATGTAAGTTGAATGATGATGTTACAATGCCAACAATTAAGTTCGTGATTTGCACCGTTATAATGAGTTATACCAGTTTGACTATTGGCAAAACATTACATCAAACTGCATAAAACATTTAAAAACCACATATATCAACTTACATCTGTATTGTGTTGCTGAACTTTCTGGGTGGTTATCTGATATAATATTATGTCAGCATATTTCTGCACATGATTTTGTGACATTTAGAATTTGTATTTTGCATACGTGATGGGGGCCGTCTTACCACAAGGGGGGCTGTCCTAATCTACACTACTTTGGAAGATGTATTATTCATGCGACGGTGAAACGGGCGAATGGTTTCTTTCGATCTATAGTGAGTGTGACCTACCTTGTGGAAGACCTATATTTTGATAATTTCAGTATTTACAATTCTATGCCACGTGTTGATTGACTATGTTAATATGCATACTTCTCATGATGTTTTCAATGCCGTTTCAGTGTGATGGTTAAAATAATAAAAACACCTTACTGTTGATCAGCAGATTCATAGGCAATTAACAAGAAACGTTAATAAATTGATCATCATCAACATCATCAGATTGACTAAACTCACTTGTCTGTAGTGTTCTGACCTGTTTCTCGAATCTTTTTCTAAATAACGGTATAATGTTTGCTTCTTTCCATTCTAAAGGAACCATTCCCTCTTCTAGTGACAAGTTGAAAACTGTTGCATGCGTTATGCTATGAGTGAAGAGGTTCGTCAGACTGGGTGGTTCAAATGAGTGATATTTTTACTTATTTCACAGTCAGTGTACCTTTTGTTCTCGTGACGTTTCGACTGCTTTCAACATTCGTCTTCAAGCGACTACCGCTAGATGGCGACACGGTAGCCATTCGCTACACGAAAATGACATTTTCACCTCCCATGATGTCGTGTCTCTGTTCACGAACACACCTATACCAAAGACAATAGAGATAATCAAGACCAGACTACAGAACGACGCCACATTAGCAGACCGGACGAGACTGAAAATATAATATATTATGGAACTACTTTGTTCTGAAAACAACCTACTCCACAGTCTTTCTCCACATTCAGAAACATTGTATACCAACAGAAATTTGGCACAGCCATGGATAGCCCTTTGTCCCCCATTGTCGCCAACCTCTTCGTGGAACATCTCGAGAAAGAGGTCATCACCACAGCCCCTGTCACATATAAACCAAGAATGTAGAAACGCTATGTCGAACTCGATTCTCGAACATATAAAGGCAGGGATGACATAACACCTGCCCGACATTTTAACAGAGTGGATGAAATTAACAGCATGAAATTTACACAAGAAGAGGAAGCGGAAGGAAAGATGCCATTTTTAGATACATTACTAGTTAGAAAGGAACCGGGAGAGGTGGAACTGCTGATCTTCCGGAAGAGTACCCACACAAACCAATATCTAAATTTCTCCTCACATCATCCATTACACCAGAATATGGGAGTGATCCGTACGCTACTAAGCAGATGTGAAACGCTTGTCACAAAGGAGGAAGATAAACGCAAAGAAAGAGAACACATCAAAGAAGTCCTAAAGAGATGCGGGTATTCACAGTGGACCATATCAACGGTACAGAGAAAGATGAAACAAAAGAATGAAGCCAACATCAGGAAGACGACTGTGAACAAAGACAATTGCAAAGGCATGGTGGTACTTCCGTATGTCCAAGGATTATCCGAAACCACATCACGGATCATGAAGAAATACAAAGTGAGCACAGCAATGAAACCTCACAATATCATCATGAGGTCACTGGTAAGACCTAAAGACAACGTGGAACCACACAAGATGTGTGAAGGAGTATACGCTACATCGTGTAAGAACTGCAATGCCACATACATCGTAAAAACTAAACGCACACTTGGAACCCGCATCAGAGAAGACAGAGATGACACAGATAAAGCAACAACGAATAAACCCTACACCAGAAACAACAGAAAAACGTCGGAGAATAACAAATCAGCCATCATAGACCACATGATACAGCTAAATCACATAGTAGACAGGGAGGGGCCAAATTTGTGGACAGAGAGTCGGACTGGAAGACAAGAGGCATCATGGAAGTGATCTGGATTAGAAAAACCAAGGATTGCATGAACCGAGACGAAGGACGGTACCAGCTTTCACACATCTGTGACGATCTCTTGAAGAGCCACCCAGGGCGCAGCCGTGGGGGACACACGCCTGAGTGACTTCGTCTGCACTGAAGGGTTACCGTGTCGCCATCTAGCGGTAGTCGTCTGAAGAAGACTCCAGAAAGCAAGCGAAACGTCTTGAGAACAAAAGATAAAATAACTGTGAAATAAATAAACAAATATCACTCAAGCGCTATGCTAGTTTGTTCTACAATTTCCAATAGTAGTTTTGGCGGAATCCCATCCACTCCAGGTGATTTATTATCCTTTTATAGCCCTTATTTTCTTAGCTACCATTTCCGGGGTTACAATTAGTTGTCCTAAATAGTCTGAATCTGCCCCCTTGAACTTAGCCTCTGGTACTGGCAGTGAACAAATATCTTCTCTGGTAAACACTGAACTAAAATACTCATTCAGGTCTTCTGCCATTAAGAATCCCTCTGATATTATATTTCCAGCACTATCTTCTAGAGGACCGATCTTATCTTGAACTTTCTGTTTGCTTCGAACATACGCATAAAAACTCTGCTGTCATGTTTTTTATTACTAGCTAATTGTTGTTCATAGCTTCTCTTTGAATTTCTAATTTCAGTTGTAGCTTCGTTAAGTGCTTCTTTATAAATGTTGTAGTCTTCAGCATTTCCAGTACGTCTACATGACTTCCACATCATTTGTTTGTACTTAATTTTTCTAATGACTTCTTTCGATAAGTGTTTCTTTCTGGACTGTTTCCCTTATATCAGTTAATTAATTTATATTTTTATTGATTAGATATTGATTAAATAATCGTGAACATTGCATCACTTCCAAATGATAGAGCCTGTGTGATATGGGTGAAATACATATGATAGGTAGCACCACAAACAACAACATAGTTGTTAGTCCTCCTTGTAAAACCTTCTACCACTGGGAGCCACTATAAGGCCAGGGGGCGACTTCTTGCTGTTTGTTTATCCATCTTGGCAGGTCTGGTGGGGATACTGAACTGGCCACTTTAAGGCTGTTGATTGTGGTTTGTGTAGTCAACATTGTGAGAACATCTGCTGATAACTGTTGAGGCTGTTTTGTGATTTATCTCGTTAAAAAACAATACTAACATGTAGACATTTTTGTGATTGCGTTACACGTTCATTTATGCAAAATAAATGCTATTATAAGACACATTCTTAAGTTTATAGAAGTATGCAGTGGTTAATTATTATTATACTGGTGTGGGCAACAATCCTGGGTCCAATCGTGTTTTGCCATTTTACTAAAATCTTATCAAATTCTTCCGTAAGATATTTATGTGCTAAATCTCTAACACATATTCCTTCCGATTTCTGCAAACATTTCTTTTACAGGATAAGCAGTGTTGAACTCAGGATGAATGACGGATCAGACAAACAACTGAATAGCTGCTACTATACTAAAGTTAAGGAACATGTCAACGCTTAGGTCAAACTTTACCACCTGACAGACTTGTTCAATCGAACACCATCTCGACTACATATAACATACGTTTATTCCAGACTCATTCGCTATTATAAGGAACGTGCCATAGACATACACGTACAGTTGGTATCACCAAACCAAAACCAAAACTAAAGCTACTCAGTACAAATATATGCATGCCATCTAGATTAATTAGTACAGTGTTCTCAAGAATATATAAATACTATAATAATTGTGTTTCCATTTTGTCCGCAGCAGAGACGAATACATGATGTCGCCTTTCACAACAATGCGAACACTATAATTGTTCATATTCTCCTTTTATAAATGTATTTACATAAACACACCAACACAAAAATCAACCGGCACAATTACAAATATAATTAATTATCTTAGGACATTATGCGTTGACATCATTGTAATCAATTACACCAGTGTAAATGTAACATGAACGAACATGTGACTAAAATATTCACCCAACATCGTCGTCCATGCAAACATTTATACGACACTTATATTGGTTACAGCAACAGTTTAACTTGCCTCGATGTAAAACAGTTATTTTCGTTCATTCGTTTAGGTAGTGGATGCTGGAGTTTCTGTGCTCCAGGATGGTAAACAGTGTAGTCGTTATCCGATACAACACGGAGACTTTTGACCCGGGATGCGACTTCGTGCGGATAGGGTCAGAACGCCGCAAGATCGTATCTGGTACGAACTTGAGTACGAAAGGACGGATGTGGGTAGTCCTGCTTCGTACAGTCATGTTCTACCGTAAGTGTTCCCCATCGGTCGTACATGTCTTCTGCGTATCTTCAACTGTTACCGTGGTTTTCTCACCTAAGTGTGAACATCGTGCATGTGTTCTTGTTCTAGTAAGGAGCAGTCCGAGACGGGAAGGACATAATATACACAGACTGGGTGTGACCAAGAGAACATGGAAAACAGCTTGGCAACATCAGACGTGGCAGACAGAAAAAAGCAAGCACGAACAGTCAAATGTGGCATAGAAACACGAAGTTCGCCTCTAAACTTGGTTTCCGAGGACTTAGGTGCAAACGAAATTACCTTATTACTATTATTATTATTATTAGATGAAGATGACTCGTTTGACGTAGATCAATAATGTTGAATCCGTCGGGGACAAGGGAATAATGGACTTGTTGTATTTCACAGTCTGCTATTGTGTTCGCTTTTCTCCAAAGAAGCAATGTTTCATTTACAAATTTCTTGTCTTGACTCAGCAGTGTTTGAGTTCTACACTTGACTCTCTTCCTGCCTTTCGTTCTCGTCATCGAAATCATGTAAGTCATTCAACTCGTGCGTATCGTCCATGTCTGTCCAGCCTTTCTCCAATACGCCCCCCGTTTGCACGTGCCGTGTATGTGCCTCTCTGACCATTCCTTTCGTCTGAAATATAACAAGTTGATACGCTACAGTAACAATAATAATATTAATAATAATAAATTGCAATATCGCCTATATCCCCAGGAATCTGATTTTAGAGGTGCATCATACAAGAATCGTTGGGCAAAAAAACATGGACAAGTAAGAATCGTCATTAGAGCAAGGGACCGCCGAAGGTTAGGGTGGGAATGCAATTTCAAATAAATAAGTCTTCAGTTTTTTTACGAAAAGTAGCTATAGTCTTACATTATGTTAAAGTGTTAGGAAGTTGATTCCAGAACTTTGATGCAGCTACAGATAAAGCACATTTGCCAATATTAATATTGGTTATCAGAACAAAACGTTATTGTGAAACAGATGATCTGAGATACCTGGGGATGTGAGAAATAAATGAAAGAGACTAAAGAAAGAGTAACGTTGATAGAAGCAATGCTTATGACTACGAGCGTGGACATGGAGAATTATAGTCGTGCTGTGATGAGGGGATGCGCACATTACACTCCCTACAAAGTACTTAAATGTTGAGTAGAACATACCCAGCAGAAAAGTGACAAGGCAACTCTGCTGATTTCTCTCATCTTCACAATGTCATAGTCGGCTAATATGTCTCTCGCTCGACTTGCGGTGTCGATGTGCAGTGTGTCAACGTCGAAGACTTTAATACGATTTAGTATGTTCATTCCCATCTTTTTTTTTATCGTTTTCCATACCTGTAACATTTATAGTGGACACAATGTGTGTGTGTGTGTGTGTGTGTGTGTGTGTGTGTGTGTGTGTGTGTGTGTGTGTGTGTGTGTGTGTGTGTGTGTGTGTGTGTGTGTGTGTGTGTGTGTGTGTGTGTGGCAACATTTTGTAACACTTCCTTATTGAACATGTGTGTGTGTGTGTGTGTGTGTGTGTGTGTGTGTGTGTGTGTGTGTGTGTGTGTGTGTGTGTGTGTGTGTGTGTGTGTGTGTGTGTGTGTGTGTGTGTGTGTGTGTGTGTGTGTGTGTGTGTGTGTGATATATATATATATATATATATCGTCATCATCACCATCATCATTGTGCAGCCGTAGTATCCCATGATCTACCAAATGGCAATGTATTAAAAATAGTAATTTAGATATATGTTACTTGCATTTTACGTGTTTGCGTGTTTACTATATGATTTCTTAGAGGCCCTTTCGTTATTGTGGTGTTGGGTTCCCTCTACAGCTGCGGATCCAGAGGAAACAAAATATATTCTAAAAGAATGGGCCTGGCCTGTCTCACCTCAAGATTTTCCTCTGTTTCTCCAAGCACAAGTAGCGTTGCCTTCATGACGTAGACTATAGCGGGCGGTGGTTTATTGAAACACTTTACCTCCGCTATCACCGACTGCAATTCAGGACAGGAAAATGACATATATGATATATGCAAGCACACAGCACAGTTTGTGATACTCCCTTTGTCTAACTCAAGTTGGAATTAGCTGAGGTATCCTTAGTATTGTCCGGCCAGAAAATACTGTTTAAACGTTTAAGTAAGTAAACTGTTTTTTTTCTCGAATGTCTGCGTAATGTCACAGTCAGGTAAACTAACCAATGGTAACGAAGGGTCGAGAATACGAAACAATTCCACGAAATATACATCACGTAACCGTCGGCAGAGACGGCGAAAGATGTACGCTCTGTCTGTCTGTCTGTCTGTCTGTCTGACTGACTGTCTGTCTGTAAGGCTGTATGTCTGTCTGTCTGCCTGTCTGTCTGTCTGTTTGACTGTCTGTATGTATGTATGTCTGTCTGACTGTCTGTCTGTCTGTCCGTCTCTCTGTCTGTCTGTCTGTCTGTCTGTCTGTCTGTCTGTCTGTCTGTCTGTCTGTCTGTCTGTCTGCCTGCATGCATGCCTGCCTGCCTGCCTGCCTGCCAGCCTGCCTGCCTGCCTGCCTGCCTGCCTGCCTGCCTGCCTGCCTGCCTGCCTGCCTGCCTGCCTGCCTGCCTGCCTGCCTGCCTGCCTGCCTGCCAGCCTGCCTGCCTCTCTGTCTGTCTGTCTGTCTGTATGTATGTATGTATGTATGTCTGCCTGCCTCTCTGTCTGTCTGTATGTCTGTCTGTCTGTATGTATGCATGTATGTATGTCTGTATGTATGTCTGTATGTATGTATGTATGTATGTATGTATGTATGTATGTATGTATGTCTGCCTGTATGTATGTCTGTATGTCTGCCTATATATCTGCCTGTATTTATGTCTGTATGTATGTCTGTATGTCTGCCTGTATGTCTGCCTGTATGTCTGTCTGTATGTCTGTCTGTATGTATGTCTGTATGTCTGCCTGTATGTCTGCCTGTATGTCTGTCTGTATGTCTGCCTGTATGTCTGCCTGTATGTCTGTCTGTATGTATGTCTGTATGTCTGTCTGTATGTCTGTCTGTATGTCTGTCTGTATGTCTGCCTGTATGTCTGTCTGTATGTGTCTGTATGTCTGTCTGTATGCATGTATATATGTCTGTCTGTATGTCTGTATGTATGTCTGCCTGTATATCTGCCTGTATGTCTGTCTGTATGTATGTCTGTATGTCTGCCTGTATGTCTGCCTGTATGTCTGTCTGTATGTCTGTATGTCTGTCTGTATGTATGTCTGTATGTCTGTCTGTATGTCTGTCTGTATGTCTGTCTGTATGTCTGCCTGTATGTCTGCCTGTATGTCTGCCTGTATGTCTGTCTGTATGTGTCTGTATGTCTGTCTGTATGCATGTCTGTATGTCTGTCTGTATGTCTGTCTGTATGTCTGCCTGTATGTCTGCCTGTATGTATGTCTGTATGTCTGTCTGTATGTCTGCCTGTATGTCTGCCTGTATGTCTGTCTGTATGTCTGTATGTCTGTATGTCTGTCTGTATGTCTGTCTGTATGTCTGTCTGTATGTCTGCCTGTATGTCTGCCTGTATGTATGTCTGTATGTATGTCTGTATGTCTGTCTGTATGTATATCTGTATGTCTGCCTGCCTGACTCTCTGTCTGTCTGTATGTCTGCCTGCCTCCCTGTCTGTCTGTCTGTCTGTCTGTCTGTCTGTCTGTCTGTCTGTCTGTCTGTCTGTCTGTATGTCTGTATGTATGTATGTATGTATGTATGTATATTTGTCTGTCTGTTTGTCCGTTGGTCTGTCTGTCTGTATGTATGTATGTATCTCTCACCCCCACCTCTCTCGCTCTCTCGCTCTCTCTCTCTCTCTCTCTCTCTCTCTCTCTCTCTCTCTCTCTCTCTCTCTCTCTCTCTCTCTCTCTCTCTCTCTGTCTCTCTCTCTCTCTGTCTGTCTGTCTGTCTCTCTCTCTGTCTCTCTCTCTCTCTCTCTCTCTGTCTCTCTCTCTCTGCCTCTCTCTCTCTCTCTCTCTCTCTCTCTCTCTCTCTCTCTCTCTCTCTCTCTCTCTCTCTCTCTCTCTCTCTCTCTCTCTCTCTCTCTCTCTCTCTCTCTCTCTCTCTCTCTCTCTCTCTTGTTCTTTCTCTCTGTCTCTCTTTCTCTCCCTCTCACATGCTCTCTGTCTGTCTCTAGTTTTTCATCATTTCTAGATTAATTACAAATATGTACTGTCAGTATTTGTCGGCGTTGCTATTGCAATATTTTCTGTTATCATATTATTAAACTAATTTCATTTGTTTTCTGACTTCACTACAGCTGAACCCAATGACGTGTCATGTGATAACATAATGGTTTATTACAACCGCAATGTAACTATTAGTAGAATGTTCACAGTTATTATTATTATTATATATATATGTATGTATATATATATATATATATATATACATATATATATATATACATATCTATATATATATATATGTACATATATATAATATATAAAGTTGCTCATAAATACGTGTCAGTGGTTATTGCTAAAGAATTGTAAGATACCCACTTTGTCTAGTTTCATGACTTCTCTGTTAATCTTTTCAATTCGTTTCAGTTTACTGAACAACTTGTGTGCTTTGTCGAAGAGCTGTCCCAGATCCTCAATCAGGGCTTCGCTCTTTGCCCGTTTCAAGCCGAGCTGTAGTATGCGTCGATTCTTGGCATCGATTCCTTTGTTCAGGTCTGCAGTCAGAAACAACGAAAGGACTGATCATCAATGACGACAATACAAAAGACTACCTTGTAATATATTAGTTCATGATTTTGATCCAAAGACAACAGGATGGCGCCGCATGAGAGGACGACCCAAGCCCCGGTGGTCCGATTCCATCGCCCATGACCTGACCACAACTGCCATCAACATTACCAATGCCACCCAGATGTGTCAAGAGTATTCCTGTCGGAAAACATTAATCAGAGATCTGCCGACACTCGAGCCCGAGCATGGCACTTGATTGAAGATTGATTATTATCTGTTTGATGTTACGTCTGGGGCGAATGGAGAACTAGGATTACTGCGTGGTCAACAACGTAGCTGACGTTAACGGTGAGTTCATTGGCAACATTTTGCAAGGTTCAGATTTTGTCTGTTATTCCTTCTGAACTGAACTGTGCACAATGGTGCTGCTTGCAAACCACACCGGCTTACAATTTTAGACGCTGTGGTGTCTGTCAGTTTGCATATTAAGTGGACATTAGTTTGCAGGTCTGCAATTTTAATGCTCTCGTCAATATTGTATACCCCCAAGACATAGTTATAGATACTTAGTCTGTTTTGATATCAAACATAATAACTGCGATATGAGCCAAATTCAATATTGTGCAAAACGGCGGTACCTAATTTGTATATTTTGGGTAGGGAATGAAGTTCTTTTTGGAAACATCTCGATCAGTACCACCTTGAAACATGAGCAGAAACACCATATTGGTTTTGCTGCTGTTAGTTATTATTGAGATACCGACGAAAATGTAATATTTGGCAATGACGACATTCATTTGCATATTTGTTTAATGCTCAACGATGCCAGAGTGACGTCAGTCGGATTCCTTATATGGACATCTCGAAGGTATAGAAATGTTGTCTAAACCCTATTACACGGTTTTCTTGCCTGCCGCCGGATTATCAACGGTCATTATGCTTACTGAAAAGGGGACTTTCCAAAGAGATGAGCAATATTGGAATTATAGCATCTTTTTGCATTACGCAAATGACTAGGACACCGCGGCAATTTTCCACTGTGCAATTGGTTATTTATATGTTTGTAACGATCGACCTTCCGCTTTCCACGTGTCATTGTCATTCATAGCAGGTACAAATATCGGTCTCGTGATCGGATTATGTGATCGTTGGTCGTGTTTGGCACGTGGTTGAGCAATACAGATGTAGTACTGTTAGAAACAATCTGTGCCTAGGATTGTGGTCGTCTAAGACAGGTGATCGCTCACGAGAGAGGTAGCCCAAGAAAGGTCGTCGTCCACGAGAGAGGTAGCCCAAGACAGGAAGTCGCCATTGAGAGAAGTCGCCCAAGACTGGTGGTCGCCCATGAGAGAGGTAGCCCAAAACAAGTGGTTGTCCACGAAAAAGTAGCCCAAGACAGGTGGCGCCCACGAGAGAGGTAACCTATGACAGGTGGTCGCCCACGAAATAGGCAGCCTAAGATAGGTGCTCGCCAACGAGAGAAGTAGCCCAAGACAGGTGGTTGCCCACAAAAGAGGTTGCCAAAGGCAGGTGGCCACCCACGAGACAAATCGCCCAAAGCAGGTGGTCGCTCACGAGAAAAGTCGCCCAAGAAGGTGGTTGCTCACGAGAGACGTCGCACAAGATAGTTTCTTATATATTTCTAGACAATCTCCACCACAGATACTGCGTTTTTTCCAATTGTTCTCATAGTTGTATCGTTTCCAGAACCTGCCATTCTGCATACGTTACATATCAAATGCGCTGCACGTGGCTTCCCTATATATCCCCAATTTCGCATATATCGGCGACCTTCGTGTGTTGCGTTCCATAGAAGCGAAGAAGGTTTTCGAATTGTGGTTTCTTTGTTAAGAACACGAATGTTTCTGTAGCTGTTACAGTCAATGGCGTGTTCAAGATTTGGAAGGATTGCAAGATTATTTACTTTGCCATGCTAAAATGTAATGGTGCAACAGGTTTCATTTATTTAATTTTTCCAGACCCTACTGCAAGGTTTTGTGGCCTACTGCGTTTTTATGAACGACCATGATGCTTACTGAAAAGGGGCCTATCCAACGAGATGCGCAATATTGGAATTGTAGCATCTTTTTGAATTACTCAAACGAGTAGGACACCGCGGTGCCAAATTTTCCGCTGTGCAGTTTGTTATTTCGATGCCTGTAACGATCGACATTCGGCTGTCGACGTGTCAGTGTCACTCACAGCAGGTACAAATATCAGTCTTATAAATATCGGTCTCTTGACCGGATTATGTGATCGTTGGTCGCATTTGGCACTTGGTCGATCACTAAAGATGAATTACTGTTAAGAATCCGTGCCTAGCATTGTGGTCGCCCAAAACAGATGGTCGCCCACGAGAGAAGTCGCCCAAGACAGATTCTTATGTATTTCTAGACAATCTCCACAATCTCCAACATAGATACTGCGTCGTTTTCAATTGTTCTCATTCCTAGTTGTTTCCAGCACTCGGCAACGTTCTATTAACTGACTGGTCTGTATATATTGTGGTTACAATGTTATGATCTTATGAGGTCTCATTCAATTAGCCAGCCTTTTCAGAACATTATCGCCAAGCCGACCTTTCTATGCTGGCACTGAGGGTGGTCACTGCAAGGGTGCTTGTCTTCCTCAGTGGCTCTTTTACGTCCCAAATTGAGACGGGACCGATATTAACGTGATCTCAGAGTCACGAGGGATACACAGTCCCCAATGTTGAAAGCCAGGTTTCTACACCAAATATATCATACCTGCCCGGTCCGGGTATTGAACTCGGGGCGCCGGCATGTCAGGCGGATGTGCTAACCAATACTCTATCGCGCGCCCCTTGTATCGTTTCCAGAACCTGTCATTCTGGAAACGTTACATATCAAACGCACCGCACGTTACTTCCCAATATACCGCCGAATTTCGCATATATTGGCGACCTTCGTGTGTTGCGTTCCAACGAAGTTGGAGAAGGTTTTCGAATTGTGGTTTTTTTAAGATTTGGAAGGAATGCAAGATTAGTTAATCGTTTGCAAATGTAATATGATGCAACATGTGTGTGTGTGTACAATGTTGTGTGTGTGTGTGTGTGTGTGGTCATGTGTGTGTGTATGTATATGTGTATATATACATACATATATATATATATATATATTCTCTGTTCTCTAACTGACCTTTAGACACCTGCAGGAAGATGAGACGTTGCTCGGCTGACCTGAGCAGTTCTTCACCATTGGGCACACGGGCTTCCCGGAATTCTTCAATGGCGAGTGACAGTTTTTCTGTGTTCTGCTCCGACAAAGCATGCTTCAGTCGCAGTGTTCGTTTGTTGAATAGGCGATCCCGGTTGATTTCTGCAACGTCATTACAGGGTTAACTGCAACCATCGTGGTAGTATCGACAAATATATCATGGTCATTGGTCACCGCACGCAGGAAGAGAAACATAAAACCGTTGAGTGAAAACAGTGAATGTTTGTTGTTGTCGCTGTATTGTTATTGTCGTCGTTGTTTTTGTTGTTGTTGTTGTTGTTGTTCCTGTGGGAAGTTGACACAAGGGGTAAAGTACCGCCATTGCGAATGTTGGATCCGCATTGCGAGTCTACACTGTTTGTGTTACTAAATGGCTGATATTCGGAATGTTTTGAAGAGATAATTGAGAAAGAGATAATTATGTGAATCACCAACCCTACACACATGTGCAAATTGCCGTATTTTGTTGGTTTTAGTGTTACTAATACTTACTTTCCTGGTTTGGTATATTTGGTTCGACAATGATTACTGGAAAGTCTTTTCGATCTTCAGATGCGATCGGCTGAAAAATTATACCACACAAAGACTATGTTGTTTGCACAACAACACGAGCTTACTTCAAGCATTGGTTGTCTTTAAAAGTCAGTAAATATCAGCACTATTGTTACAATGAACAACCAAACACGACCCGGGTTAGATTCATATCAGTTTACCTCATAAATGGATTAACATAAGGGGAAAACAGCGACGAACTAAACAAAATACACATCGCCACAGATTCAATTGTTGATTTCCTGATGAAAACCTATTTTATGGCTCACATACGTTGTTAATATGCAAGCCAATAACGCACACCTTTTTGTTTTATTCAACTATTGAAATTAATTACGACTATTTTGAAAACGACAACAAAAAATTAGTTAGTAGCGCATATTATGTTAATGCGGCTATTCAAAATGTTTTATTTGGATTTACTGCACAGTGGTACGTTACCTTCACAAGTCGAGTGATGTGATAGCGGTACACATTCTCCAGTTGGTTGTTGTCAAACACCTCAAACACGTCGACAACGAACACGCCCTCTCGCGGCAGATTCACTGTCAGCACATCATTTTCCTTCGGGTACTTCATCAGGATGAAGTCCGCGGGATATTGCGCGGCCTTGCGTTCAGCGGTGACTAGAATGTTACGTGGCGACTGCGGCAAGGTAATGGTAACATTGTCATATGTTTTCATCTCTTCGTACTCACATACAGTCTGTTCTGTCGTGTTTTCGTCGTTGTCATCTGATTTATCTGCCTCCAATTGATTGAGAAAATCAAACATTCCCCCCATCGTCTTAAGACCAGCTCCCATGCTGAAATCCCCTTCAACCGTCTCGGCCGGTGTGAGTTCGTCGACCACAGGCACGGCACTATCATCTGGTTGCCAGCTGTCAATCGATGCTTCGCTCGAAGTGTCGTCTTCGTCCTCTGGTGTATCGCCGCTGTACCATATGAGCACGGAATGCACGTGGTGTATTCGGATGTCTTCGGAGCGTCGCCGAACAAACATGTTGAACGCGTACTCGCCGGTTCGTTTCAAAGTCAGTCGGATCTGTGTTGTCTTGCCCCTTGGGTCCACCGCGACCACAACATCCTCCTGGACACCATCCGGTTGCAACATTCCGACCTCGTAGAAAATGTTATAGTCAGACGGAGACATTTTAAACGTAAGAGCGACTTCCGGTGACTCGGTGTTGATGATCCCGGTGGTAACATCGTTGTCAGTTGACACGATGCCAAGATGCCGAGCTTGTGTGCCGGGCCCGAGAAGACCCCAGCGGAGAGATGGGAACGGCGTAGTTGGATCGCCTTCGTTATATTTGTAGCGGATCAGATAGTTGCACACGTTCGGGATGTCTCCTTCGGCTGCGCGGATGTCGGCAAACAGCTTGTACGCGTACATTCCAGGCTTCGGGAGGCGCAGTACAGCAATAACGTCATCTTTGCACATGCGCAGTGTGGCGCACGGCTGCAGTTGCGATTCTTTGAAATCGTTGTTCTTCAGAGAGTGCCAGAACACCATCTCCTTGTCGACATTTTTGCGGAACCGAATTTCCACGTCAGGGTTGGTTATGTCAATCATTGCGTCGTGGTGGCTTTCCGCGGACAGTCCAGCCTCTTCCAGTTCCGCCCCAGGACCCCACCCAATGTCCGGATCATCTGGAAAGTGGCGATCATCCGTCGAGTCGCACTTGATGACGTAGGAACAAACGAGATCCAAGCCGTTATCACGTGCCACGTGACGCCCGAAGATATCCATACGGTATCTGCCGACGGTGGGCATGTGGCATACATAGCTGATATGTTCTTTTGATAACTGGTAGAATATGCAGCCCCTCCAGTTTACCTTCGAATCACTGCTGTCGTCGGAAGCGACTCCGTTGTCGAGTTCTTTGAAGAGCAGGTAGCGGAACTGCGCAAATCGTCCGACGGGTTCCGGTATACCGAACTTAAAGGTCACTTCGCCGTTGACTGTCTCCAGCATACAATAGCGCTGGCTGTCTTCCAGCATCGTCATACCCATCGTGAAGAATCTTTCCCGCACGTAAACGAACTTCTCAAACAGCGACGTTTTCAGTCGTAACTGCCGGGGCAACAACTGCCAGGCCGGGTCGTCGGGCAAGTGCGTGCAGATGAACCGGTCGGGGTCGGTGAGGAAGAAAAACTCGTTGGTTTCCTTGAGTTCCTCCCCCGGCTCTTCTTCGATGTCCTCGTCTTCAAATGTCTCCCCGTGCACGTCAATCAGAGGCCAGTGGGCCACTCGACGTCTGACGAGAGCGCAGGACGCCCATAGCACATCCAACAGACGCCATTCTCCGTCCACAAGTACGGCGTTCCACTGCGCGCGTCTCTCCCGTTTCTGACGCAAACATAGCTCGCCGGCCACGTAGGAGCCGTTCTTGGCGATGCCGCTGATGACGACACACGTTAGACCAGCCGATCTATGAGGAAGATGCAGAGTGTCTGAATTTCAGCGATATCAGATTTACATAGGATGTTTACAATTATGTTTGAATGAACCCAAAGTTCGAGTGCTAATCTGCCAAGTAAGATTCATAAGGTGGAACAATGTCGCGCTACAGCCTTCTTGTGGTGCACGTCAAAAATGTAACCTTAACTGGTCAAAGTCCTCTTGTTTCACTCATCTTGTCTCAATCCTCCTTTTATTCTCTAAGTCCTCATGTTACATTCATCTTTGTTCAGCCCTTATCTAGTTTAAGTCCCCTTGCTCCATTTGTTTCGTCTCAGTCATTATTTTGCATAAGTTGACCAGTATCATTCATACTGTCTCAGTCCATATCTTGTGTAAGTGCTCTTGTTTCATATCCGTCTTGTCACAGTCGTTATGTTGCCCCAATTCTCGTTTTTCATTGATACTGTCTAAGTACATCTCTGTTCTCAGTCCTTCTCTTGTAGGAGTCTCATCGTGCCTTTCTTCATGTAATGTATCGGTCTAGTCCTTGTGTCTATCGCCGTTCTTCTTCAACGCCTTCTAGTATATCAGTCCTTCTTGGGTCTTATTTTTCAATTCAGCCTGCTGAGTTAGTAATTAGTGTTTCGTCTGAGAGCATTTTATGTTGTGCACTAGTTTTCTCGTCTCCTTATCTCCACTAGACGAATTATGTTCTTTCCATTACTTTTACTTAGTTGATATAAATCAATAAAAGCACTGTATTAAGATTAACATGGCGTGTTGTCGATTTTTTCCAATTTATTAACCCGAGACTTCCGCGCACCGCACCTACGAAAAGAGAAAATCAACATGTGTGTTTAGTGAATGTCACTACAAGCTTACCTTGCCAAGCGAGCGAAGAAACGCGCATGGTTGTTACTCTTGTTATCCTGGTCTGTTATACACAGTAGACCATCAATGGGACGATCCAATTCTTCTTGTTTCTCTTCTTTGATACCCTCGTAGTTGAATGACGACATCCAGTGAAAGATGGCCCGAACACGAGCCAAGTCAGAGCGGCAGGATGACGTCAGATAACGACCCAATTCCTTGTAACTTCCGTTCAGAAATTTCTTCGGTGCCTATTTAGCAGTAGCATTTCAATAAATATTGAGTACACTGTCGTCATTATCACACTAATAGACGCCATTTTCACCATAGCTGGTGTGAATTATTATTATCTGTCTGAACCAGTTCCGTCTGCAGCCACGGGGGACACTTGAAACTAGACAGGGCAGACACATCATGCAGTGCAATCTCACACACCCCATATGGGTGTAATGAACTTATTAGGGTGTTTGCCAATTAATATATAGACACAGACACAGACACAGACACTGACACAGAAATAGACAGCGTGGTGTAGCTCTTCTACAATGATAACATTAATCTGCGACATCTACACCATCAGAATGTTGACTGTTACCAGTTCATGTAACGAACACGTTTGCTATTCAGCAACAATCACAGCAGCATCAAAGTGACACATTTTACTACATCCAGTCGTCGTGTATTATTAGGATGCGAACGTTCATTGGCGTGGATAACTTGAATCTGCATTAGTTAATGTATTTTGGGACTGCGCTTACTTTGGCTGCTTCTTTGTCCCGTTCACAGTAGTCTACTTCAGCGAATAGGTTCTCCTTTCTGCAAGATGGCGGCCTTGGTGGAGGGATTGCAGGCTGCCGGATAATATTTACAAGTTCAGCTTAAAAACTAAGGGATAATAATAAGGGATAACAGTTAGCAAAGTCACACATACGTACACGCACACACGCACACACGCACACACGCACACACGCACACACGAACACACGAACACGCACGCGCGCGCATGCATACACACACACATATTCAAAACACACGCACACGCACACTCACATTCACACAAACACACACAAGTACACACACACCCACCCACCCACACACCTAGCCACCCACCCACACACACTCACACACACGCACACACGCACGCACGAACAAGCACGCACACACACTCACATACACACACAAAGACACACACAATCACACACACACACACCCACACACACTCACCCCCCCACACACACACACACACACACTCACTCACATACACACATACACACAAATGTATAGTATGAATGGGTGGAGTGGGTAGATGAGTGTGAATATTGAATGGAGTGAGTGGAATGGAGTGAAGATGGAATGTAGTGGAGTGGAGTGGAGTGGAGTGGAGTGGAGTGGAGTGGAATGGAAGGTGGAGTGAATGGAGTGAATAGTGGAAATGGAAGTGGAAGTGTAGATTATGAGGTGATGAATTAGTGAATTATGGTGGTGGAGTGGAGATGTGAATTGGTGAGTGAGTGGAAGATTAGATTGGGTGGGTGGGTGGGTGGGTGGGAGGGTGGGACATTGTGAACTGATGACACCAAGCCTAACATTAAGAAAATAAATTCATAAAATAGTGTTTAATTCTAGAATGTCCTCCCGAACTATACCAGTATCGTATTTTATAACAAAAAAAGTATTAATTAAATAACTGTTTGTTTTCCGTATATCACGTGAAATGAGATGTCATGGTCTTCGTCGATCGATCCAAGAGAAGTATATTCAGCGTAAAAATATATCTGTGAGTTTCGCATGTATCGGGCTGATATTTTATTGGCGTGTCAACGGGTCTTTTCGAGTGGTTCGTAGATTTAAACTTTTTCGAAGTTCCCCCGGGCCCCCTGTGGTATGGGGATCGTGGGAGGCTTAATATTCCAAACGGTTGTACCTAAAGTTATGAAGGCGAAATGTTATGTTCTTATGTCTAAGTAAAGATCTGCAAATATGTTGGTGGATGTATCCAGACATTTTGAATAGTTTTAAAGTTATTGCTGTTTTAAAATTGTTGCTGGTTTCGACATAGTTGTGTTTCGTGTTATAATAAAAATTACAATTCCATATACAAATATTACATTTGATGTACAACATTTTGCATATGTTTCGCTTTATTGTAATTTTGATGTAAATGCAGTCAACATATTGACTGATGTAAACAGTGCTGTGAGGAATACATACAGTGTATAAGGAGATACAAACATCTAAAGCACCAACATTGTTTTAATTGATATAATCTACGCTAAAGATATGACTTTAGAAATCTAGCCAAATTAGCAGCTGCTCAAATTATCAAGGGTCAGAAGAACCTGAACTTGGCCCAGTTTTTATTTGTGGTCTGGGTGAGTGCTGAAGATAATGGAGGTGTGTCAGTTTTCAGAAGTATGACAACAATAATTGCTTAGTACAAAATGGTGGTCAGATTTCAGTACAAAAGATTGGAGAGTGGATCGCAATCAGTGGACATGGTTTCGAGACTGCACCCTAATTTTGAATGTTTGGATATTCATTGGCATATACGCGGCTTTATGAAGAAAGGCTATTTTCCCGTGCAAAACCGGGTCACTCAGCTACTGTATTATAAAACTGCCGAAATACTTACAGATTGGTTTATCCGTGACGAGAAACACCATTTCCAACAATGCCAAGCCATGATGACGCCTGCAGGTGAAATACAAATATAATATTATATACGAATATAAACTACAGTATCGTCTATATACAATATCATCTATAGCATATGTAAAACAAACAGTTTTAGTTAATGTTTTGTTAGTTTCGTTACAGTACAGAATAGTTGTTTTATATAACCAGCAGTTAGCTTCATAACCAGCATAACGCATGTCTGCATAGAATATAAGAAAGATAACCATAAATAAAATAAAAAATTGCGTGTCAGACATTCTACAAGGCGTTTCTTCTAAATGTGAAGTTATTATGGAATATTGCTTGTTATCGTGCGATGGGCCTATTTCCACACAGACTTTTAATCGAAGTAGCCTTTAAGAGAAATAATTTTTTCCTCTCAATAAATTGAAATCTTGAAGAATGTTTGTCTTTTTTACCATTTAAAGTGCCCTTTCATGATTTGCTCCTCATAGACACTGTTGCAAAGTGTATGTTTTAAAATATCCTCACAAAATTTATATGTAGATGGGCTGATACAATATGGTCAGGCAGGATGGCGGCATAATTGGGAAGGCAAGTTTGTCTGACTATGAGAAAAGTGAAAGGACTGGGCGACAGTGTCCCCATGTTATTGAAGAGGGCCATGCTTGGATCCAGAGACACCGGTGTACGCTCCCGTTTTGCCAGAGAAAAGGAACAACAAAGGATGTTTGTTCTGCATGTCTACAGGATATTGCTTCTTCTTCTTCTTCAGGTGATTGTGGAAACCCCGACAGTCGAGGAATAACTCCACATTTGTTGCAGTGGTGCGCATGGGTTTTAATTTTAAAAGGTTAAATGGTTTAAAATATAATTAAAAACAAGTTAGAAAT
The DNA here is from genome assembly GCA_020002185.1 of Paraescarpia echinospica. Lineage (NCBI taxonomy): Eukaryota > Metazoa > Annelida > Polychaeta > Sabellida > Siboglinidae > Paraescarpia > Paraescarpia echinospica. The sequence continues at coordinate 59,830,678 of CM034532.1, forward strand.
AAAAAAAAAATAAGATTAAAAAGTAAAAGAAAATTGTTTTGCAGTTACGTTATTCGTAACGGTTGGGAAGAATAATAATAAAGATTTAATATATATATATTAAATCTTTATATATATATAAAGGTTTTAGAAGTTAAGATTGCGCATTATAAATTTAGTGGCTATTGTTGAGCAGTCAACCAGTTCTTCATGGAGGACCTGAAGACTGGGAAGAACTGGGCTTCGGAGGAGTCTGAGGGAAGTGAGTTCCACATTCTGATGGCAGATGGGAAGAAGGAATGGAGATAAGTGTTTGTCCTTGAGTGGGGCAGCAGGAGTTTGTTCTGCTGACCACGGGTTTTCCGGGAGGCTGTCTTGAGTAGGCCAGGAGGTGGGTGTAGGTCAAGGCCGTTCATAATTTTGAATATCATGCTAGCCTTATCCACTGTTCTCCTAAGTTGCATGTTCTCAAAGTTCAGCAGCTCCACCATGGCTAATGCGCTGGCAGTGGGGCTGAAATTGTGCAGGATGCGGCGGGCTGTGCGTCGCTGGACCATCTCCAGAGTGGTCTTCAGGTGCTGCTGATGGGGATCCCTTACCGCAGACGCATAATCCTGGACTGGTCGGCCTATGCCTTTGAAGCTGTGCGTCTGGACGGCGGTGGAGCATCCTTTCAGATTTCTGTAGGCAAACGCCCTGAGTATGTTGGCCTTTGCAGTTGCAGCTTTGACTTGTTTGCCCCAGTGAAGAGTGTTTGTGAGTTCGACGCCCAGGTACTTGATACTTTCTCCAGAGTGTGGTTTTGGAGAGTGTAGCTGGTCGGCCGCTGGTAAAAGACTTGTATCTTTATCGACATAAGACCAAATGCAGATGCTGAGTAGGTAAATGGGATTAACAAGCCGACTGAGGAGATGACCAATATTGCTGGAAAAGAGATCCAAGGTACGTTGGGGAGCAGATTATTAGTTATTAGTTAGTGACTTGGGATTCGATTCCTTAGCAAGGACAAAGTATTGACCTGACTTGAATGCAGATGACGTGCTCTTGGACTTGTAGATAACAATTTCTAGCATCTCTTTATTACGGTATGTTAGGAGACGACAACAGTTCGGAAATGCTGCGATTTGCCCATAATATCAATGGCGAATGACGCGAAGAGCTGTGACTGATGGAACGGTGTATCGGAAACCAGCATTCCTGACGCACCGTCGCGCGCAGCTATGACGTGTTACTGCGGAAGTGACGAGATCGTCGCTGTGCGCCATTTCTGCCCACTTCTAAACTGATCACTAAACATATTTCTGGATTAACCCGGATTATCAATACACGGTGCAAAGGCTAGGAAATTAAAACATTCAAGATGATCATTGGGCACATTGTAAACTGGTTTATCTGATTTTATTTGGACGCATTTTGGCACCGCGCGTCCTGGCACCGCGTACACGGGTTGTCAACGAGCGAAGCACTATCCTACATGTCCATGCATCATCGTTGACGTATTTCAATTTATGTCAGTATTAATGTTTGATCAACGTTTCCTAATTTGGTGTTGAAATCTCATTTTATATAGTGCAATATCCAATGTGCAGCACCGTTCAGGGTAATTTACACTTCACCCCTGGCAGATCTATTCATTGAAATGCCAACTCGACTTCACTGGAAAGCATCCATATACGTCGCAATTACTACGTGATGGCTTCTAGTACATTTATATCCACCACTGCACAGGAGAATAAAAGCAGGGGTGAAAGCATGGAGGAAAGTCGAAGGTGTGATGGGAGACCGAAACGTAATGCGTAAGCTGAAGGGAAATGTGACTTGGTAATTTTTGACACCAGCATACCAGTATGGCCTAGGAGAATGGATACGGTTAGTGGAGGCAGCAGTGAAAAAGAGTGAGGTGAAGATACAGGAGAGTGGATACGGTTAGTGGAGACAGCAGTGCAAGAACAGTGAGGGGAAAGATACAGGAGAGTGGATACGGTTAGTGTAGAAAGCAGTGCAAGGAGAGTGGGGGAAAATATACAGAAGAGTGGATACGGTTAGTGGAGACGGCAATGCAAGAAGAGTGAGGAGAAAGACAAAAAGGAAAGGAAACAGACGTCTAGGATAACAAACAATGCCAGACTAACCCTGGACATACAGCGAAAGAAAAGAACAATTGCGTAAGATACCCTGCTATCCAGCTGAACGAACGGATACGTTGTGAAGTTAACACAATTGTTGACCGGAAGCAAGAAAACTTCGTTTCTCTTGACTAGGCGTTTTGCGTTTTAACCACAGTGTCGCCTTGCTCAATAGCCGTACACGAGACTCCTCTTTTTATTGATTTGATTTGTAAGAGGAAGTCACACGGGGTATGTTAACAACAGTGGCAATAGCGAGGACAACGTATACACGAACAATACTAATATATGTTGGTATACATAAGTATATAAAAACTCGACAGTTATGAAAACAAATGGAATCCTCACGAAGACTATGTTACATTTAGATGTGACTACTCACAGATACACAATAGACAATTACATATATAGGTGTGACACGCCAGATAATCAAACCAATCGATTGTTAATATATCGGATCAACGTTATTTCTACATACGCATTAGCATGTATGGGACACATACTCATGCTGCAATAACAACTGTATTATAATGTACCTGCTATTGATTATCCAATCCCAGAGCCGGCCTATAGGTTCCAGTACCATCTAGCAGCTCACATGGTTAGCTCAAACTACATCGACCTGAAACAGTATCGCTCGAATCGCAGACATGTTGGCAAATGACTAGAAACGCCGGCGACCTAAAGTAAACTAGGACTGTGTATATCAAGATGATTGCCTTCTTTGACCGACAGACAACGTCACCGCGTAGCGCAACGGCTATTCAAACATCTTATCTCAATGATTGATCATGGTGTACCTTTGTATAAAGCTTTGGAAACGATGAATTCACCAACCGTTATTACAGGCATTCAACAAAATATGTGACTAGTGTTGGCTTATACAATAGAATCATCAACAATGTAATTTAAACTGTTATTACTGTTCGTTTGTGATTCGTTTATTACGTTTATGATTCGTACAGGTTTCATAGTTGAGTCTATTGTCAGATCATGTGAATATACACGGGCACCACAATATAGATACCGAGTATCCATTGGCATCGATAAGAAACACTAACAAAGAATAGGCCATACAATATCAATACGTGTTACATACTACTGTATCTGACAATGTATACAATCATATAACACCCTTCAGCAAAACAATTTACATGTAGGTCTGGTTGTGGAAAAACAAATGCCAACCCATGACACCGTGCAGTGAACATAAATGATTACATAGAGTAACATGACACCGTACAGTGAACATGAATTTCTACACAGAGTAACATTACATAATATACCGTACATTACATACGCGATCACATTTATTCGTTACGTATTATAAACAACACGGTAAGAATACAGTACTCAATATAACCTATGTAACTTCTGGCGAGGACACACCAAATCACCGTCACAGAGGCATCAAATTACCCTATGATAATTGCTGATGCTTCCCCTTCGCCCGTCTCCATCGCCCATCTTTTAATATAGTTCTACACGCGCCTCACAATCTCGCGGCGAAAATAACAACTTAATTTCAAGATAGATAAATACATGGAAAAAGACCATTTTTGTTTAGAGTATATCAACATATGGAGATTATGTTCAATGACATTTCCTCGTTATTGGTGGCGAAAAACGATGGGCGTCTGGTACAACATGTGTTAAACAAGTGTGTAGGTTTTGGAGTTTAGCAGTGAGTTGCAATAGTTAAGGTGACTATTAACTAGAGATGTTGCACTGGCGTAGGATCGAAATTAACATTGAGGGGACTGAGCCAACCTGGAGCTGCAGTCCAGCACTCCTCCGCTGTCCTTGTTGGTTCATGGGTGCTGTTGAAGATTGTTTTTGCGTCGACGTTCATAATCTTTGAAGCTCACCAACAATCGCAATTTGCATCCCCCTTTGAGGCTTGACAAAAACACCTTCAGGCTCTCAACAAGTCTCGATTTGCAACCCCTTTGAGGCACGCCACACAAAACCCGTACAGATTCTCTCAAAAAAATTCAATTTGCACCCCCTGAGATTCGCCACTAAAACATCCAATTTCATCCAAACATGCACCTATTCCCATTAAACACTGGGGAGTTAACACTCTCTCCAACCTCGTCACCAAAAATATTGGGAGCTTAGCCCCCCTCCCGAACGATCCGCCGCCTATGTGTTGCTGTTGCCTTAGCAGAAGGAAAAGGCCCATAAAACATTAAGAAGACAATTACTTTAGAACAACGAAGCCGGAAAACGTATACAAAATGACCTGAATATGTTTGCTTAAGCGTGTTTTACACAACAGCAGAGTTAGACAACATATTTGCGACAGATAACGCTCGCTGCGCCACCTTTGTGAACTAACGGAGACGATCTGCCACTTTGTGAGCTCGTTCCTGAGCCGTTGGCAGATTATAATCATACCAATTGCACTGAATACACTTAGCGGCTACTACACTTCAAATAGACTTTAATATTAATGTGTTCCAGTAGTGTTGAGTACACAACGGATGCATCAGTGTTCTCACTGTCTTCGTTAGCATTACAACTGTTTACAAAATATTGGCTGGTACACGTAATCTAGTCATGGTTGAGGTACTTACCAACCGTTGCTGGTGGAGGTTCTCGGCAGAAAAGTGTTTGTTTATATGAAATGACGATCACGAAGCATTCTGTCTAACCTGTCGAGACAAACACATGATTGCATCATCACAAGTAATACATTTTGGTGAAGGTCCTGGCACTATTACTAGATGATGATCCTTAAATCATACATTAATATATATACACCCGTACACCCGCCCACCCGCATACAAGCACACCCGCACACCCGCACACCCGCACACCCGCACACCCGCACACCCGCACACCCGCACACCCGCACACCCGCACACCCGCACACCCGCACACACCACACACACCCGCGCACCCGCGCACGCGCACATCCATCACGCACACACGCACACACCACACACACACACCCGCACACCCGCACACCCGCACACCCGCACACCCGCACACCCGCACACCCGCACACCCGCACACCCGCACACCCGCACACCCGCACACATGCACACAAGCACACACGCACACACGCACACTCCCGCACTCCCGCACACACGCACACACGCACACCCGCACACACGCACACACCCACACACCCACCCACCGACTCACCCACTCACCCACCCACCAACAAAATACACATTAATCGTGTCATAAAATTTACATTTCCATCTACCATTTACGCTCGCCACAGAAACAAACATTCACGCTCACATTTAATGGGGGGCAGAATCATGTCTGTCCCACCCCCTACCCCCCAGTTTCCGCGTCTCTGCCCACCGACTCACCCAACACATTACGAACAGGGGTGTGCAAATGTCATTATCAGACTGAGGGATTGACGAGGCCTTTCGGTGGAAATGCAATTTAGAATAAATACATATTTCTTTCTCAAGAAGGAAGCTATAGTTTCAAGTTATGTTTTATGTAATATGGACTTCGTTCCACATTTTGGCGCAGCTACAGAGAAAACATGTTATTGATAAGGATTAATACGGAGCTATACGGATTTACACCAAAAAAATAACCTTATGTCGGGAGACTCTCACTAAGGCTTACATATGCGCCGCTGACTTGAGAGCCACCTATACTGCTGGAGGCCAGTTGGGGAAATGACCGCGCCACCTTTGCTAATCTAATTGTCATTTAATAATTGTTTGTGTAGTACCTCGATGAGAGTATGATTTGTTTTGCTTTATCTCATCGATTGGTGTATGTGATCTAATTCCTGCTTGTACAATTATTAAATGGCCTTTACCAACTACATCCACTCTTGTTTAATTTGTATAGCAAACGAGCTCAGGGTTCTGCCATTGAGCATCAGCAAGGTTTAAATTATTATTTTTATGTACGTTAAAATAGTATGTATACAATGTGAGGCGAAGATGCCTATAAAGTGCTTTGTTCAATGATAGTCTGCCAACGGTCCAGATTACGCAAACATTTACCCGGACTCAAAACGAGGCGGAGCTGGGACCGTTCCCTTTGTTTTGGAATTTGACTGCGTAACACGTCTTTGTTTTTCAACACACACAACACAAAGGAAGATTCAATTCATCCCACCTTCCTCCCCTCTCTACCACAATTGTGCTAATGTTGTATAACATATGATCACGATGTTCTATTTTGTTTTCAATGCTAATTTTTTTGATACGGTCCGTGTACAGGTAATTTTTCTGTGACGCTTTTCCCTGCTCATATATAGTGTACACGATATTTTGCCTGGAGGCTTTTTTCCTCCTTTCTGATGATACAGTAGCAAGTGTACGCAGGGTTTTTAGGGCGGTAAATAAAGTAGGATTGATAAGTAGTCGTTTTAGTCGTCGAACTGTTGGGGAGGCATCTTTTAAGTAGGTTTTGATGTATTACCTACCATGATATCAATATAGTACTTTATCATGTGGTCCAAAGTTTAGATTGTATAGGCTAAATAAATGAGGCAATGTTTAAGACCTCGACTGGCCCACATTTGTTTGTAAATATATGCATTTTATTACTCACCAGATTATTCTGGCCATGTGGGGGAAATGACATCCCCACAATTGCTAATCTGACTGTCATTTAATAAATGTTTGTGTAGTACCTCGTTGCGAGTATGATTTGGATGAGAGTATGATTTGTTTTGCTTTATCTTATCGAATGGTGTATGTAATCTAATGCCTTTGGAGAAATGACCTCCCCACCTTTGCTAATCTGATTGTCATTTAATAATTGTATATGTAGTACCTCGATGAGAGAATGATTTGTTTTGCTTTATCTCATCGATTGGTGTATGTGATCTAATTCCTGCTTGTACAATTATTAAATGGCCTTTACCAACTACATCCACTCTTGTTTAATTTGTATAGCAAACGAGCTCAGGGTTCTGCCATTGAGCATCAGCAGGGCATAAAGGTATATGGTATTCCAATTGAGAATGTAGCACATTTCAAAGCTCAAAAATGATGACTGCTGTGGCCTTTTAACACAAAACTAGTTCATATCCTAGGCGGTTCCCTTCGCGCACCTACGGCATCAACTGAATTATGTAATGTGTTCTGCTTATAGGTTTCGGTCGTGCGTTTGCTGAGTAGGCAGATCGCAATATGCCGGGAAGAAATAACGAAGATGATATTCATAACGGGAAAGATGAAGACCGTGGAAAGATGACATCGCCGGAGATGATGCTAATAGTCGAGCAAGCTTTCCTGATTTTAGATTTCCTTACAATACGTCTCCGCAATCTCAATAGCAGCGACAGGTAAGAATGTAAACGTGGTTCTTGTTTTTGTTGAACGATCGAACGAGCTTGGCAGAGAAGAATATCACTGGATAATTTTGTTGAGCCTGAAATTCGAAACGCTGGTGCTTTAATTTTTTCTTTGTGCGTTTGGATTGCAGCTTCATCGACGGGTGTCAGCTTATTATACATAATAGAGTCACTGTATTGCCATGAAACAAAAGAACTTGATAAATCGGTTACTCCAATAACTATATTGATTTATTAAAGGCATTTGACACAATTGATCACAATATATTGGTACAGAAGATAAATTACTACGGATCACAGTACAAGGCTTTGGATGTTATTTAGTTATTTACAAAATCGTAGATATTGAAAATATTAAGTCTAAGGAAATAGTAATCACCACTGCTGTCCCCCAAGGTTCAATTTTAGGGTCACTTTTATTTATTATATACATAAATGACATAGCACTTTCTAGTGATCTTTTCAAATTCATAACCTATGCTGACGACATCACCCTTATTAGTACACTAAATACATTTAATGATTCAGAAGGCCAAATGTGAAGTGAAAATATTAACAAGGAATTAACAAAGATTAGCAATTGGTTGAAATCTAAAAAAAACTGTCACTAAATACCAAAAAGACTAAATTCATGATTGTTCATATGCCTCAAAAGAAAGTAGAATACCCTATGTTACAAATAGATGGAGCATACATTGAATGTGTAAATGATTTCAATTTTTTAGGCATCACAATAAATAGTCATACAACCAAAATAGCAAATAAAATAAATAAAACAATAGGCATATTAAATAAACTCAAACACTTGTCACCACTTAATACATTATATATTATGTACAATGCTCTTATTCTCCCTCATGTTAATTATGGCTTCCTTTATGGGGTCACCAGGCACATCAAACTTTCAACATACAGAAAAAAGCAATACGAATAATATCATTAAATAAATATAATACTCACATAAGTCCTATTTTCAAAAGACTTCAGATGTTAAAGTTGGATGGCATTTATAAAGTCCAACAATTAAAATTTTACTACAAATTAATTAACAATATTTTACCCTACTACTTCAATGTTTTTCACACACACATATATATGATACTCATCAGCACTGCACACGTGAAAGAAATAATATGTATATGTCCACATTCAAACATGAATTTGCCAAAAGAATGCATTAGACACAACATAGTAGAGACAGTTAATAATACACCAAGTATTATCATTAATAAAATGTACACTCACAGTCTATATGGTTTTTGAACGTACAAAAAAAAACTTTTTGTTTTAAATTATGAATCCAGTTGCGTTACTTGTAATTCGTAAAACGCATTGAAATGTATACCTAAGTATCCATATGTACGTCAATGTGTACACGAGTACATATAATCAATCCTTGTATTATGTATGTATGTTGATACGTTGAGTAATTATCAACTGTAAAAACAAGTCATTTGATTTGTGTCATTTAAGTTTTGTTGTCGTTTATATATATATGGGGTGGCTCCTGTGCTAGCGATATGATATATCTTAATGGGAATCTCCCGACCTTATCTATTACTTACGTTATTCATTGTATATGTATCGTATTTGTATTTAAAAATTATTCTGAGTTCTGATTTCTGGGTTCTGAAAGCTGAAACAAGGACACTAGGGAGATTTAATAGAAATTGGAAATTAATCATAACTGACATAATCTTAGCGAAGCAAATCTACTGATATCTACTATGAAATATTAATCTTAACTAAGGTTTCAATAAAATTATGGTGATTTCTCAAATTACGACAAAATTATGACAAATTTGGTTTGTATTGTTAATAGCAAACAACGTATGCGTAGCTCTACCCTGCTCGTTCAGAACTGAGAAACGACTCAACCGGCTTCGCCAAAACAATTCCCTCTTCTAACTTATGTCCACGTCAGCTGGATACATTGCAGGCAGACACTATTTATGTAGTATTTGTGGCAATTTGCCAGTGCATAGCTCGCTAAGGAGCGAGTCTGGCATTCGCTGGCATTGTAACCGGATGACTTGAGTTTATATATCAGTTTCCCGTGCCTGCTTCGTCCTTTTCTCCCTGCGTCTTGTCTTGTCGTCGGTGTGTTTCTCCGTTTGCATCATCATCATCATCTGCATTTTCCGTCCCGTCTTGGATTGATCTTGTCAACGTAGTCATCGGGATGTGTTCCGATGACGATAGCCTGCTACTGCCGTTACTTGACAACATCTTCGGGTGTGTCTGTTGAGGGTCCGGGTCCTGTCGACCCGACTGCTGGCCATTTTGCTGTTGGCTGCCAAACTGATGTGGATCCTCCTCTTGTTGTGTATCTGGGTTCTGTTGATCTAACTGCAGCGGTTCCGGAAACGGCAGGTCATCCACATCTCCTTCTTTGTATATCTTCATTGGCTCTTCTACCATTGCGATCACCTCGCGGGTCTGAAACATAAGAAGTACGATAAAAGCGGCCGCCATGGTGATCCCAGTGGCCGACGGTGGCAGGTGACGTAGTGGCAGTTAGTAGAGATAAATAATAGTATAATACTACAACTAATAATAATAATAAGGTAACTTCTACTGCGCCTAAATCTTTGGAAACCAAGCTCAGAGGCGCATCAAGACAAAAGGCTTGGTCAATGATGATAATAATAATAATTACAACAATAATAATAACAATAAACATGTTTAGCGCCTAAATCGTCGAGACTCGGTTCAATTGAGACGATCAGCGGTTACGCGACATCCGGTCTCGTAGCCCAGCAGGAGGAAACAGTCCACTATTTTTATCAGCTGTGCATCTTTCACCGGTCATCTGAAGAACGTGCATAATAATCTCAGGCTTTGATAGTAGTATTACCCATGAAAATACCTCTGCATTTTTAGTACCATGGTAGACAATGTACAACATTCGATTGTGTATAGCCAGGATCCCCTTGACGACCGGACGCCAAATAAGGGATATGACGTACAACTAATCGTCCCGATAGCGCCTGTAAGTGTGTCACGATACATGGCAAGAATCCGCGGGAGTGGGGCCGACTGGCGACATGCATAATTATTGCCCATCGATTTTAGCATTGCGGAAGCCAGGAAACAATTGTTAACGTTTAATTTATCGGTTTATTGTAGCTTTGTTAATTGTGTTATGACGTTGTCGCTTCAGTTTTATATCAATTGTACTTCAGGGAAATTTAAAATGCAGAGCAAGAACATATTAGGACATTTAGCTTTGATCCCGGATTTTTTTCGTTAAAATTAAATAGATATAATATTAATATTTAGTTAATATAACAAGAACCAGTACATATTAAAAATATGAAATAAAACATATGGATTGCATAACGTGATTAACAATTATGTAAGAAATGGGAATTAAAACGAGATACAACGGACTATCGCTTGTCATAAAAACCGCGAATGTTAAAATGTTTATAAATTGTTATTTCAAACTGTTCGGTAACTATTTGTATATGAAAAGTTGTCTAAATTCACACAATCACCAAAAATATGCATTAGTTCAATAACATGTCGTACTGGGCGATAGAATGCATAGTTGTTATTGTTAACAAAGTCACCACCACCGGCAAAGTTTTTTCCCACTGCTTCAATGTGTGATCATCTGTCGGAAACCGGAAAACAGAAGACTATTTGGAAAAAAACTCCGATGATTACAGCCAAAAACAAAACATGTCTCAATTATTTAAGTTGGCGTAGATGGAGTCGATGTCGTCAGGTGTCTTCAGATCGAAAACGAGGCGCGAGACTTACAGACATTATAGCATAACGAGCCAATAATATTATTAAGCAACACACATTACGAACAGGGGTGTGCAAATGTCATTATCAGACCGAGGGATTGACGAGGCTTTTCGGTGGAAATGCAATTTAGAATAAATACATATTTCTTTCTTAAGAAGGAAGCTATAGTTTCAAGTTATGTTTTATGTAATAGGGACTTCGTTCCACATTTTCGGCGCAGCTACAGAGAAAACAAGTTATTGATAAGGATTAATACGGAGCTATACGGATTTACATAATATAATTTCTAGTAAAAGAAAGAAGATTACAACTAAGACAACTAGGCATATTTGCATCCCTCGTCACGGACGACCTGGGACCGTTTCATTAACATTTTTGTGAGATAATAAGCCCGACTGTACTCTTTAAGGTCGATCTTAACAGTGACCATCAACACTAAAAACACCAGGTGGCGCCACCGGGCCACTTCCATTGGTGTATCACAGAAATAGTGACACGGCGGCGGTTAATTGCAGTTTTAAATATCCTCAAATTTAAAAAGGGACACTGTTTAATTATGGATTTTCTTATGAGCTCATTTTTTTGGTAAAACGGCCACATGTACTTACCCATCGAAAGAACGGCACTGCGACAGCGCTCACGTCGATGATTGCCAACTCGGTGTACATGCCGACTAAGTTCTTTGCCCGTTCAGCCGTTCTCCATTTAACTTTCTGCACGTCAAAAAGGTCAATCCGTTCCTGAAGTGTGTGCCCCGCCGTAGGTTGCAGATGCCTCGCGATATATTTCCACTCCTGTCAAGCATAAAACCAATGTCTAACACTTGCACAACTCCACTCCACTATATTAGGAAATATATATGTATATATACTTGTGAAAAGTTTCAAATAAATAATCCTGTATGTATGTATGTATATATGCATACATGTATAAATAAATACATACATACATACATACACATACGCACACGCACACGCACACGCACACGCACATACACACTTACATACACTGATACGTAAAACATACATACGTGATACATACATACATACCTAAATATATACACACATACATATATACATACATACATACACACACATACAGACATACATACACATACACATACACACACGTACATACACATACACACATACACACATACACACATACACACATACACACATACACACATACACACATACACACATACACACATACACACCTACACACATACACACATACACACATACACACATACACACATACATACACACACACACACACA